>CAUYRT010038057.1:0-17974 GCA_963574885.1 Lepilemur ruficaudatus | reverse complement strand
TACCGTGGCGTCAGCCTAGCTCACAGCAACCTCAAACTCCTGGGCTCAAGCAATCCTCCTGCCTCAGCCTCCCGGTACCTGGGACTACAGCCATGCGCCACCATGCCCAGCTAATTTTTTTTTGTATATATTTTTAGTTGGCCAATTAATTTCTTTCTATTTTTAGTAGAGACAGGGTCTCACTCTTGCTCAGGCTGGTCTCGAATTCCTGACCTTGAGCAATCCGCCCACCTCGGCCTCCCAGAGTGCTGGGATTACAGGTGTGAGCCACCACGCCTGGTCTGAATAATTAATATTTTGAGAAACTTCCAAATTATTTTCCAAAGTGGCTCTATCATATTACATTTTTACCATCAATGTATGAGGGTTCTGATTTCTACACACCCTCACCAATACTTGTGATTATCTGTCCTTTTGACTATAGTCATTAAGTGGTACGAAGTGGTATCTCCTTAGGATGTGAATTGTTTTTCCTTAGTGACTAATGATGTTGAACATTCAGTATTTTAGGCTTGTAATATTTTTTCCTTAACATTTTTATTTTCATTGTACTTTAATATGTGCTAATATAAGACTCTCTTCCCTCTCTCCACTACTGAGTTTTTCTAAAATTGGCTGCTTTGTTCACCTGCAAGGTTTACAGGGTTGACATTGTTGTAATAGAAATTTGGAAAATATATTAATAATACAGAGAAAAAGTTAGAAAAAACAGATTATAAAGAACAATATTTATAAAATTGTAGAAATATTCACAATTGCACTGAACACAATAGGGAGCTGAGGACAAGGAAAGTATATAACAGACTTTAGTATGATGAATGTGACATTTCAAAATCCATAATAAATATTAGTTTATTCAGCAAATAGTGCTAGGTCAATTAGCTGACACTTTTGAATTCAGGTAAAGTTATCTCTTTACTACATACCACATACAAAAATGAATTCTAAATACAGGAAAAACTACTAAGTATAAAAACCAATACTATAAATAACTTGGAAAAAAATGAGTGAATCTTTATCTGATTTTTATATAATATATTTTAAACAATTCTAATAAGGATAGAAGCCACTAAAAATACCATTTGTTTAACAAATATCTATTAAGCACAATTTTGTATGCTCAGCACTGTTCTGGGGATTATAGATGTAGCAATGAACAAAAGATCCAAAATCCCTTCTATCATGTCTGCTTAAGTGGGAATTATTATTGCTCAAAACATCTTTACAAGTTGACTAAATAAAATTTAATTATCTTTATGATAAGAACCCATATTTGCTTATTGTACTAAAAAAATTAAAAATTAAATCATAATATAAGTATATACATACTCATATACATATATAATTTAACATTTTTTAAATGTAGAACAAGTACATAAGTAAACATACATCCATTTACCAACTGTTTTATCAATGTTTCCATGCCTGACTCCAGTGAGTTCCAATTCAGTTCTCTTCTGTTTCTAATCCCATCATCAGGACAAAGTATTACCCTTTCTAATGGTCAGAGAAGTAACAGTATTTGTGCTATCCTTGTAAATGGGATGTTAAGGAATAAGACAGATAGCCAACCATAATATTCCATAATGCTCAAAGTTATTGTTTAGATAATTTATTTTTGAAGAATTGTTTTTAAAATCCAAAGGCAAGAAGCAACGGCTGCTCCAGATGGGAAGGGATCAGCAAAAGAACTCAGAAAGTATGAAGAATCAAACTGAAAGGACACTCCCAAAGGGGAACACCAGCTCTCTAGCAATGGATGTCAACCAAATTCTGAACACTAAAATTACAAAAGAAGAATTTCAAACATGAATTGTAAAAAAAACTCAATGACATGCAAGAGAAAACGGATACCCAAAACAAAGAAACCACACAAAAAAATCCAGGACGTGGAAGAAAAATTCACTAAAGAAACTGAAATATTAAAGAAAAATCAAACAGAACTTCTGGAAATGAAGAATTTATTCAAGTAATTACAAAATACAGCAGAAAGCCTCAAGAATAGGGTAGATTAAACAGAAGAAAGAATTTCAGGGATTGAAGATAATATCTTTCAATTAAATAAGTCAGTCACAGAGATAGAGCAAAGAAATCAGAGAAAAGAGCAAAAATTTATGCCAGGAATGCAAAGTTGGTTTAACATAAATGCTGATCAATGTAATACATCATATTAATGGAATAAAAAAGGGAGAAAAATTGATACTAATATTTCAATGGACACAAACAGCAAAATCATATCTGGCAAGGGACTTGTATCAAGAATATATAAGAAAACACAAGTCAATAAAAAAGAAGAAAGCACAATTTAAAAATGGGCAAAATATTCAAATAGACATTTTTAAAAAGACGATAAACAAATGACCCATAAGTACTGGAAAAGATGGTCAACATAATTAGTCATTAGAGAAATGCAAAACAAAATCACTGTGAATTAGCCCATGGCACCAACATGGATAACTAAAATTAAAAAAAAAAAATAAAGACTAACAAGTATTGGCAACAATTTGTAGAAATTGGAACCTTCATACTTTGCTAGAGGAATAGTAAAGTGGTGCAACCACTTTGGAAAACAGTTTGGCAGTTTCTCAAAATGTTACAAATAGAATAAATAATGAGAGGGGCTATGCATATGTAGGGCAGGGAGTGTATGAGAAATCTCAGTACTTTCCACTAAATTTTGCTGTGAACCTAAATCTGCTCTAAAAAATAAAGTGTTTAGACAAATAGATTAGCAATATGATTCAGCAGTTTCACTTATTGGTTTATACTCAAGATAACTGAAACTATATGATCACACAAATACTCCTATACAAATGTTCATAACAGCATTATTCATAATAGTCAAAAATTAGAAATAGCACAGATGTCCATAAACTGACTAATGGGCAAAGAAAATGTGGTATATTCATAAAGTAGAAAAGTATTCAGGCATAAAAAGGAATGAAGTACTGATACATGCTACAACATTAATGAACCTGGAAAACATTATGCTAAATAAAAGACATCAAAACACAAAAGGGCACATATTTTATGACTCCGTTTCTATGATGTGTCCAGTATAGGCAAATCCATAATGACAGAAACCAAAATTCATTCATTTCCAGGATATGAGGGAAGAGAGAAATTGGAAGTGACAGTGAATGAGTATGGGGTTTCTTTATGTGTTGATAAAAATATTCTCAAAGTAAATAGTAGTGATGATTGTATAACTCTATGAATGTACTAAACAATAATGAATTGAACAATTGAATTGGGTGAAATTTATGTTATGTAAATTATATCTCAATAAAACTGTTATAAAAATGTACTGTTATAATCACCCAAAATAGAATTTATATTGAAATTATGATCTTCTTAAAAATAATTGAATGGACTTATTCTTTCAGTGCATTAAGTGATTCAATTTTATCTTTAATAGTCATATCTCTAACTCATAATACTATTTAATACCAGGACTTTTATTACTATTTTAATATATCCACATACTTGAAATGATGTAATGTGAAATGAACTAAAACATAACTTCCCAATTAAAATTTTAAAAAATCCGCAGAGCATCACTTAATTGTTCTGGTTCCTGACAAATGATAACTGGATTAGACTCCTGGTTCGCTCTCTGGAAAACAACCCTAGACCAACATGTCTCAGATAGTAATGTGAATACAAATCACCTGTGGATTTTGTTAACCTATTTTTATGTTCAGTAGGTGTTGAGTGGGGTCAGAAATTCTGCATTTTCAATAAGGTTCCATTTGGTGCAGGTGCTGCTAATTCACTTTGTTCAGTTAAGGTAGCAAAAAGAAGAGAGAGTAGTTTATATCAAAGAAACTATCATGAAAACAAAGAAAATTCTTGACATGTCTAAAACTGTGTTAAACTGTGATGAGGGCTTGGCAGCATCCTTGAAAATATATATATATATATATATGATACAAACATGGGATTAGAGATTAGAGAGGACCTTTAAACTTTTGTTTTTTACCTCTTTCCAATGTCCTTGAATGATCATTGCCATCCATTCTCACTATATGCCACGTTTGAATAGCAACAGCCTACACCTACTGATGTTTGACAAGTAATTTCAAAGCAGTTCCAAAGTTGTGATGGCTTGAAGGAAAATAGGTACCACTGGTTTCTACTTGGGAAGGTAGAAACTTGCTCATATCCTTATAGCAATAGCAAAAGCCATACAAACAGCAAATTTTCAATTTTTCTTGAGCTCTCCAGAAAGCTGTGGTTACAGAGTAACAAAGTGGCCCTGAATTTGGGGAGGAGCAGATGCTTACCAGAAGAAATGAGATGATAGCAATGTTCTACTTCATATGCTAGCCACTGGTAAGAATGGTTGAGTTAGGATGGTTGGTAAATTGGTAGAAGCCAAGTATATACAGCAAGAGATCATGAAGTCCCTAGGGTCCACAGTTATAGGGGGAGTCTGCATCTTCCTGCAGGGTTTTACTCCATAAACCTCACCAGTCAGTCACAGAAATGATGAATTAGTCTGCATAATGTGTACCCCATAGTACAGACCTGGTGTACAGGCAAGCAATTCACCCAACCTCCTACACACCTGTCTTCATTTTGCGTTGCTATAACAGAATACCACAATCTGTATAATTTATAAACAGTAAAAGTTTATTTGGTTCACAGCTTTGCAGGCTGGGAAGTCGAAAATCAAAAGACTGCATCTTATGAGGGCCTTCTTGGTGCACCATATCATGATGGAAGGCATCACATGGTGAGAGAGAAGGCAAGAGAGGATGTGGAAGCATGTGACACAGAGAGAAAAAGGGAGCCAAACTCCCATGATAACTAACTTACTCCATGATAAGAGCATTAATTTATTCATGAAGGCAGAGCTCTCATGGCCTAATCACCTCTTAAAAGTTCCACCTCTTGGGCCAGGCGCAGTGGCTCAAGCCTGTAATCCTAGCACTTTGGGAGGCCGAGGCGGGTGGATCGCTCAAGGTCAGGAGTTCGAAACCAGCCTTAGCAAGAGCGAGACCCCGTCTCTACTAAAAATAGAAACAAATTAATTGGCCAACTAAAAATATATAGAAAAAAATTAGCCGGGCATGGTGGCGCGTGCCTGTAGTCCCAGCTACTCGGGAGGCTGAGGCAGGAGGATCGCTTGAACCTAGGAGTTTGAGGTTGCTGTGAGCTAGGCTGACACCACGGCACTCTAGCCCGGGCAACAGAGTGAGATTCTGTCTCAAAAAAAAAAAAAAAAAAAAAGAAGTTCCACCTCTTAATACTATTACAATGGCAATTAAATTTCGATGTGAGTTTTAGAGGGGACTTACAACCCTACAGAACAGATGTGTTCATCTATGGGAAGGACAACACATGGGGTCATCTTGAGGGCCCAAGTGAAAACTCATGGCAGCTGGAAAAAAAGAAAGAGAAAGAAAAAGAAAGAAATAAAAATTTATCAACAACAGCAACCCCCCCTCTACCCCTGAGAAGGGGGCAGAAATTCAAATCACTATCAAGTAGAAAATCCAAAAAAAAAAAAAAAACTGCAAGTAATTCCTAGAACTAGTATATGAGTTTATCAAGATCACAGGATATATGACCAATACACAAAAATAAATTTTATTTCTATATACTAACAGTAAACAGTTGGAATTTGAAATAAAAATGTACCATTTAACATAGCACCATTAAATGAAATACCTAAGTATAAACTTAAGTGGGAAAATTAAATATTGTTAGGATATCAAATTGATAATATAGATTAAATGTAACATCAATAAAAATTCCATCACATTTTTGTAGATATGAATAAGTTGGTATGAAAATGTATATATGTATATATAAAAGCATTGTCACTACAATAGCCAAAACAATTTTGAAAAAGTTAAAGAAATTTACAAATTACAATAATCAGGACTGTGTGGTATTGGTAAAAGGATATATGTATCGATTTAAGGAATAGAGAGACCAAGAATAGACCTACACAAAAATAATCAGCTTATTTTTGTGTGTTTATAAAAGTGCAAAAGCAATTCAATCAAGGAAGGATAGTATGTTCAAGAAATAGAGCTTGAACATTTATAGGTACACGTGCAAAAAATGATCCTTGACCTATACCTCACACTTCATCTCAAAGTCGAACATAGACTTAAATATAAAATATAAAACCCCAAAACTTCTATAAAAAAGCATAGGAGAACATTAGCATAACCATGGCTTAAACAAAGAGTTCTTAGATATAAGGCTATAGAATAATCCATAAATAATAATGCATTGGACTTTACCATACTAAAATTTCTGCTTTGTGAAGGACACTGTTAAGAGAATTAAAAGACAAGCTATAGACTTAGGGAACATATTTTTGAATCACATATCCCACAAATTTCTTGTATGCAGAATACATAAAGAATTCTCAAAACTCAGCAAGAAAATACATAACCTGACTTGAAAGACAGTCAAAAGTGAACAAATACTTCACCTAAAAAAGATAGAGAGATGGAAAATAATCACATAAAAATTGTTCAGTACAATTACTAGGTCCAGCAATTCCTTTTCTAGGTATTTGCTCAAGAGAAATTAAAACTTATGATCGCAATAAGTTCTGTAGAGCAGATTTTCATAATTGCTCCCAAACTGAAAACAAACCAAAGCCCTTCAATCAGTGAATGGAGACACAGTCTGTGTTGAGTAGCATAAAATGCAATGCTACTCAACAATAAAAAGGAAATAAACACCCTAATGATTCACACAACATGGGTCCATCTTAAATGCATTTCACTAAATAAAGAAGCTGGATAAACAAGAGTACATATTGATATTGTATGAGTCTATGATTATGGTATTTTGGGAAAGGTGAAATTACAGGGATGAAAAACACATCAGTATTTGCCAAGGGCTGATAGATGAGGCTAGGAGTTGACTACAAAGGTGCAGCACATCAGAAATTTGGGGGTGATAAAACTTTTGTATATGGAAATATTGTGGTGAATACATGTAAATGTATCCCTAAAATTCCTATAAGTGTACAACACAAAGAGCGAATATTAGTATATAAACACTAAGGTGCTCACATGGAAGTAATGTTCATTGGGTACTGGTCAGGTGGGAGAGGGGGTGGGGTGGGTAAACGCACAACTAATGGATGTGGTGCACACTGTATGGGGGAATGGCAAGCTTATAGCCCTGGCTTGGGCAAGGCAAAGGCATTATATGTAACCAAATGTTTATACCCCCATAATATTCTGAAAAACAAAACAAAACAAAACTATGGATCATTAAAAAAAATGGGAATGAAGGGATTTGGAAGCATTTATGAAAATCACCGATTTTTCCCCTTGTTTTCAGACAGGAAATTATCTCAAACCATGAAGAATCTAGGACCTTTTTAGAAACTTTTTAAAAAAGGAAATGTCTTGTTCAACATAGCAATAATTTGCACTATTTAAATCACCCTATACCCAGTATAGGCCAGTATTTCAGATATTCACTTAATATCCAGGTAATCTTGTCTGTAATTGAGAATTCCTTTTATTACTCCTCCATCTTGTATTGTCATTTACAGGTCAGTTTTTGTTTTGTTAAGCCATAAATCTCCAACCCCTTCCACGTATTTACCCTCCATGTGGAGTAATTTCTGCAACATATAGGGAAATTGGTACACATACTCTAGAGCTAACAAGTAACCCCATGCCTTTTGAGCCTCCTTACCCATGTTGATGATCATTGAACAAACATTTGAACCTCAAGGTACTCAAAAGAATGAATAATTTTGAAATACTGGATTTCTCTTCCATGACTACATTGCAGTGTATTTTTCATTGATATAGAAATAAAGGAGAAAGCTTGAAGTTGCTTATAAAGCCTTACAGATAACTTTCATAGTATTAAGCTTCTGAAGTTTAAAATTTATTTTTATTTTCAAAATAATATGCATTTTGGTTTCCCAGAAAAGGTATAATTTTCTTTGACTATCGCTCAAATTTCCATAACTTTTAGCAAAGTAAAATTATTGTTATATTTACTCTCCCTCTTTTTTGAAACAGATATTATCCCCCCTGAGAGATGGATAGTAAATTTCGACAAAGACTTTTTAGATGGCCTTGTTTTGGCAACACAGTTGGCAGCCTATTGCCCATTTTTGGTAAGAGTCATTTTTAAGTACCATGGTCTTCTATTATTTGCAAGAACTTAATGATTAAAATTTGAAGTATAGGTCCTGTATACTGATTCATTTAAATGTCTTAATTTTGAGTCAAACACCTGAATCTGAATAGCTAGCATTTCCTTTTTGTTTATTCTTGCATTTTGATTGTAATAGTCTATTACTAATATATGTTAATATTTAAGTCATTCTTTGCCAAGCTACAAAGAACACTTTACAAGCAGCAATTTTTATTCGATTACCAAAAGGTTTGGTTATTGTCTTTTCCAGATTGAGTCCTATTTTATAAATATGTACACAAGACCAAAATGTCCTGAACAGTATCTGCACAATAGCCTCATTGTCGTAAATGCTTTTCATGAAATTGGCTTTGACATGAATATACAGGTGGGTTCTTGTATCACACATTCTATAAGTATTTTTATAAGTTTCTTCTGTTAGTTTACTTCTTTTTAATATTGCTTTGTTCATAATTTTCAATCTGAATTGAAACAGACTTTTCATAGGTTATTGCTCAAATGTGAAAATTGAAATGTGACTCCACAAAAATCTACTAGATATTTTTAAAATGTATATGATCATTTACATTCAGTTGTCCATACTAAGAAAGTACTTCTAGTCCAGGTATCTGAAACCACAAGAATAAAGCTTGAGTGCATTATTATCATTACCCAAGGTGTAAGAATGAACTAAAGGAGCAGAGTTATTCAAATATAGATGTTGTATTATTATCTTCTAATTTAGTAGCAAAAAAATACAAATTTTAATTTTGGTTTTAAAATAAATCTTTGTGTAGAGATTACAATGGCAATATACATTTTACTTATATATTGACCTCCAAGTTATAATTCCATTCAACCATTCACATCAACTCCTTAATATCAATAATCAAAAATATATCATATGCTTACTATTTTATGAGCTCTTTGTTACTTTAGGGTAATGATATGATACAATAAATGATTCCCGGCTTTTAAGAATATATAAATTTATTGAATTATCAAGATATTTCACTGTTAAAAGATAATGTTCTCATATAAGTGTCAATAGGGATGCATGCAAAAAATGTGGAATTCACATGAAGAAAGAGATCAATGTGATGCAGACTGATCCACCAAAGACAAAGACATTGTGGAAGAGACAGAAGTTAGTTGGGGTCTTGAAAGGTGGATTGGCTTTGGATTGGCAGTGGTGAAAGAGGAAGTTGTTTGCTCAGGGGAATTGGTACAAATAGAATGTAGAGTGTGAAAAAATGGCATACATGAAGGAAATTGTGTGAATAGGTTTCACTAGTTGAAGTTTGTTATTAGAAATGTATAAATAGGCATGTTTTGGAATATTGAATATCAGCATAAAAGGCCAGAGATTTATCAGATGGGCATCATGGGAATAAAGACCTTTATTCTTGCAACAAGTCAGAATGGAATGAGGGGAGAAGAACTAAAGAAAGGAGACCCCAACCAATCATAATGAAATTTCAACTGATCAAGGAGGACAGCAATTACTTTCTCTACTCATCATTTTAATGGGGCCTAAAAATAATAAGCTTATGTAGGAGAATTCATGCGGTTTGCTAGACCTGATGGCCAGCTACAAAGGAAGGGCATAGGAAAAGAATCAAACAACTTCAAGTTTTCCATTCTGTGATCCAGAAAGATGGATGATGCTAGTGCCCAAATACAGCTTGGTATAAAGTGATATTTTATACCTGCTGGAAAAATGAGTTTCATAATTGCTTACTTTTTTCCTTTCATGTTAAAGTCACTTTGTACCCAGCCTGACATTTATGTTCTTTTTCATTGCTAGAGTTGTAAAGAGAAACTGCAATCAAAATTTTTGGTCAGAGAGTTCTTTTATAATAGCAGAGTTCTGAGGACAAACTCTAATAAAAGGCTTTGGTTTTAAAGAATAAAAATATTATATTTCTTATGAATTCAACAAATTATTTAACCTCTTCCATGGAAGGCACTGGATAAACCCTGCAGGGCTACAGATATGGTTAAACTACACTCATACCTTCAAAGATGTTGCAGACTAATAATGGCAAGTTACAAGAAAAAAGGCTGATTCACAGCAGACAGTGAATGCCACAGCAGATGTAGAACAATGTACTATAAGACTCAAAGGGGCAAGAAGTCACCCTAATAAGAATACCAGGAAAAGTTGCATGGGACATTCGGTGTTTAAGCTAGCCCTTAAGAGCTTAGTAGGGGTTCACAAGAAATTTAAAATATCTTTGTTTAGAAAATTCAATTCATCATAAATTGTGATTCTCTCCTTTGCTTTTTTATTTCTTCATATATGTTGATTCAAGATATTTATTGTGTAGTCAAAAATGCTTTGAAAATTATTTATTAGGTAAAAATGTAGAAAAGTTGTCCAAAATTTGATGAATGTAGAAATTGACAGTTAGGAGAAAATTACCAAACATTTATCAGCCAGTTCCAATGCCCTTTTTATCAGCCCAGATTTACCAGCCACATTAAATGGCAAATTTTTAAAAATGTCACCCTCAAATTAACTTATCCATAGTGAATAAATGCTGATGTTATTGTTGGCTCACATTTGGATCCTGTAAAATTCAGCACTGGACTTATTTATTAATGGTTACATTTCTTTTTTATTATGTCCTTCATTGCAACTGGAAAATCAGCTGGATGAGTTGCTATGCCAATGTTATGTCCTTTTAGAGATTCCTGACAGCAGGAATTTACAGTTATTATACATTCTCCTTTTCACCACGTGATTTATATTTAAATCAAAAATATGGTGGGAATTGTTTAGCCTCAACATAGAATGCATGTTTTATTCAGGATGGATATAAAAAATAAATATAATAAATATTTATGGAGGTTATACTACACATAATTCAATGAGTAGTGCTGGGAGCTAAGGATGAATAGATAATCTAACTTTGCCCTTAAAACTTTTTGTTTGCTTTTTGTGTTTGGCACTGTATTAGGATTCTCCAGAGAGACAGAACCAATAGGATTGAGAGGGGTTTTATTAGGAGGAATTGGCTCACATTATCCGAGAGGCAGAGAAGTCCCATAATAGGCTGTCTGAAAGCTGGAGAACCAGAGAAGATGGCTTAGGCTGGAAGCTTCAGAACCAGGGAAACTGATCGTGCAGCCTCCAGTCCAAGGCCAAAACCTCCAGAGCCCCTGGGAGGCTGCTGGTGCAAGTACTAGAGTCTAAAATCAGAAGAACCTAAAGTCTGATGTCCAAGGTCAGAAGAAGAAAAGGCGTCCCATTCCAGAAGAAAGAGAGAAAGAAAATCCCCCTTCTTTGGCCTGTTTGACCCAGCCGGACTCCCACCAGATTGGATGGTGCCTGCCTACACTCAGTCGTGTCTTGCTCTCCCAGTCCACTGACTCACGTGTTAACGTCCTCTGGAAGCACCCTCACAGACACACCCAGAAACAATGCTTCACCAGCCATTTAAGTATCCCTCAATCCAGTCAAGGTGACACCTAAAATTAACCCTCACAGTCACATAGGATACTTTTATCTTTAAATAACAGAACTCATGAGTAAAAGTGGTTTAAAAATAAGAAGATCCAATATTTTATGTAAGTTAAAGTCAGACAATAGAAGATTATAAGGATAGTTATTCAGTTTTTCAACAAAGTTATCACAGATTCATTTTTGCTCAGACATTCTCAGCCTGCTAGAATCATTTTAGGAATGTGCACTAATAAATTCCAAACTTCTGCTCAAATTCTCACATAACACTTTCGTACAGCTATATCTGAGGCTGGCTGAGTGGCACCTCTTCTTATGCTTCTCTTTTTCCAGAAGATAAAACTTTCCTAATGACCCCATTGCATATTTCCCATTGCATATCATTGACCAGAATTATATCCCATGAGGCTAAACTAGTCCTTGGTAAAAGGAATAGAACACCGACAAAATTTGGCATTCTTAGTAAAGACGAAAGGAGAAAATGGCTGTTGGGAAGGCAATCAACAGTGGTCTTTGAGGGATTACAATATGTTAGTGGGTACTGCTCATTATAGTTGATGTCTGGTTTGAAATCTGGTGATATTTTGAAGTCATGGCATATTAAATCCACACAGAGCTTAGGATCATATTACCCCTTCTAGTTACTGATGATGAAACTGAGGCCCAGGAAATCCAACTGATTTAGTCAAGAGTACAGCACTACATAATAGCAGGGTTTGAATTTAATTTACCAGATTTCTACTCTAGCATTATTTTCTGTTATGATTTTTTTGTTGTTGTTTACTTCCCTGTCTTCTGTTAATCCAGTAGGAAAACACTATCTTCAGGAGGGAAAACAAGACCAATACAATTGAAGTTCTTTTTTATTAGATCTATATAAAGTAATGATTATGTCTTTGAAAGGAATTTCACATGAACATTTTGTTTTAAAGAAACTTAATTTATTTTGACATTTGGCTTTCTAAGCCTAGGATTGACTAAAGTGTATTTGCTTTAGGTTTTTATTTAAATGAATCATAAGGAAAGGTGAGGATGCTCTTTCATTTGGTTTTTTAATGTCATGTCTTATTAAATATATTATTACAGTAAGATAAACATATTTTTAACTTACCAAATTACTGAATTTTCCTTCTATTATATATTGGGAAAGGGGGAATTTTTAAAATAATTTTTATGTTGCTATTTATATCATTTTATATGCTAAATACTAAAACAGGGTTCAAAAGACAATGACCCCAGACTTGAGCCCAATGTGTTCTGCCACTGGTGATCCCCTTTCCCCAGCAAGTACACCTCCCCTCATTCTAGATCGCCCTCCTCTGATCACACCATAGGCTGATCCATCACACAGGGCCCAACATAGCCATATTCTGCACTTTGAAATTAACGTTCTTATTCTTCAAAAGAGAATGCAACAATTAAACTCTGTACTTCATTTTTGATTTTCTTTCCTTAAATCATTTTCCTATATCTATTGATTATAATATTGCCTTTATTGAAGACTGAGACCACAAAACACTGATGACAAGCATTGGGGTCCTGGTATATTTGCAAGTTTCCCTCATCTCACACTCACAGGCAGCTTTCTACCCTGTGCCATTAAGGCATAGCAGATCTTCATTTCCATTTCATGGAAGTGCAGAGAACTCTCTATATATTGACAATCACAGAGTTCCTGGTTTATTAGTGGTGTTTTGTTTGTCTTTTAATCCCTGCTCACACCAATCCCAGCATTTCTCTGCTGTGAATAATTCTCCCCCACTACCTCCACCTTTTTCTAAGAGATCACAGACACTACATAAACTGATAGAAAGAATCCTTCCTTATGCTCTTGAGTATACTTTTTGGCTTCAAATTAATTAGACTACTAAGTTACCTTGTTTCTTAGTACAATTGTATCTTTGGCCTTATTAGTTGTCTGTTCTGGGAAACGTATTATACTTCCCCAACCACCTCCTGCCTGATCTGCCTGAATTGTTACTCTTGTCATGTTATTATTCCTTGTTCAGAAACTAAGTCTCTCATTTGGGCATCTATGACTTCCTCAGTGTAGCCCAGCATTCCTCAGTCTTTTCTCCTACTACTTGTCCCCTCTTTTCTCATGCATTATCCAAATTGTGCTTTTTTTCCCCCCGAGCAAACACTATACTTCTCTATATCCTTGTCCTGTAGTACTTGGCCTTTCTGATAGACTACACTCTTTTCCTCACACCAACCACACCATGTTAAATGTCCAAGCATTCTTTAAGTCCCATTTAATGTATCACCGCCTCCTCTGGGCTTTTGCTTTAAAATCTCTTGCCTTCTTTTACTTCAGGAGTTTGTCTATTTGTCATTTTCCTTATACTGCATTAAATTAAGGAATGGTGTCTTAGTCAAATTAGTCATTATTCCTAGTGTATAGTGTTTGGAGCTCTGACTAACTTTTATGGAGTCTTTGAGTCTGTAAGCTTATTATTCTACTTAGAACACATTTAATTTGTGTTTTAACACATAGGTCAAGCACTTCTGATTCAGAGCAATATTCTGTTTGCTGTCACTACGTTTCAATGTCATTGTCAATCAGAAATATTTTAAAATCTTTTAAATTCATGAGTGTAGCAGTTTAGTGAATACAATAATATAAAAATTAATTACATTTCAATATACCAACAATAAACAGAAAATGAAATAAAAATATCACATATGATAGTGTAAAAAAATTGTTGTACTATGCTTTTCCTCTTTTTTATATATTTTATCTGGATATCGTCTGTGGCAGTTAATATAATATTAGGTATTAACTTGACTGGATTGAGGGATGCCAGTTAGCTGGTGAAGAATTGTTTGTGGGTGTGTCTGTGAGGGTGTTTCCAGAGAAGATGGATGCATGAATCAGTGGACTGAGAGAGAAACACCTGCTCTCACTGTGTGCAGACACTATCCAGTCTGCTGTGGGCATGGCTAGGACGAAGCAGGCAGAAGGGGGACATTCAGCGTGCTTGATTTTTGTCTTTGCCATACTCTTTCTCTCCGTTCAGGAGCAAGGTACCTTTTTTCTTCTCCTACCCTTGAACATCAGACTCCAGGTTCCTCAGCCTTTGGACTCTGGGACTTGTACCAGTATTCTCCTGCGGGCTCTCAGGACTTTGGCCTCAGACTAGGGGCTGTGCTGTTAGCTTTCCTGGTTTTGAAACTTTTGGACTTGGACTGAGCCACACTACCAGCTTCCCCGGGAGCCACTATTGACATCTCTCATTTTCCAGTTTGCAGATAGCCTTTTGGGGCCTTTGCCTTTGTTATCCTGAGACCAAATCTCCCTAAGAAATTCCCATTCATATATATATATCCTATTGGTTCTGTCCTTCTGGAGAACTCTAATAAATACTCTGATTTCCATTTCTCTTCTTTGAAACTAGGCCATTGACATCTGTGATGCAAATCCAATCCTAATGCTGATGCTTTGTGTCTACATGTATGAAAGGCTCCCTACATACCTCCCCAGAAAGGTGGTGCGCTTTCCTTGTACTTTACATGACACCGTGCTGAGACAGGTAAGGATATCTTTGGGACCAAAATGCACATGGAGTTAAACACTTAAGAGGGGTGTTAGACATTTCTTTCCCAGCTCCAGATTAACAGCAATTAATTTTATTAAAATTTTATTAATTTTAATAATCCTATTAATTATAGTTTTATTAAAATTTTATGAATTTTATTACATGAATAAGCCTTATCAAATGTTTCTCCTTCTAAGCCAAAGGTCTAGATGAATGAAAGGGGCAGGGACAATTTTTGCTTAACAATAGTCACCTCTTCCAATGAAACGATGACTCCTTTCCCATTTCCATTTTATACAAAATATTATTATTCTGTAATCTCCAATTTGGTAAGATTCATGTTTAGTCCTTTTTCTTGAGCTTTTTAATGTATCCCTCTTCATATTTAATTGGAGAGGTGAATAATTTTTTTATTTTTGTGGAAAACTTATCCTTATTTGGTCTTCAAAAGGTATGTCCTGGTGATGTTTGATTTGTAATTGTAACTTCTTCGAGAAAATAACTGTGTGGCCTGCATGATGGCGTGAGCAATGGTTGGTAAGGATTTAGTTAAAAATTGGGAAAAACTCAAGTTCTTGTCTCAAAGTGTAAAGGGCTCAAATTAGTGAAAGGAAAGCCTCCCCTTCTAATTTTTTTTTATTAGTAAATATTAAGATACAATCTCTTTTATTTAATTTAATCTTTTTCCTTTTTGTCAGAAAAAGAAATATAAAATTCTGGAGAAGTTTTCAACAGTATTTACTATGATAGTTTTCTAATTGCAGTGATATATAAGGGCTTTGGGTACTGACTAGCCTTGAGCTGTAATTATATTGGAGAGGACTTTTGATTTCAAAATAAAATTTCATAAGAATTAAAAATGTTTTGCTTAAGCCTGCAGGAGACAGGATTCTAAATTTAATTAAGCAGTAATTTATTATTGTTAATTATTATTACCCATTCTCTAATTCCACATATTTGTATTTCTTTATGCAATGTAATTCTTATCATTTTTAAAAATAGTTAATGTTAATACTAGCTAATGTTTAAACAAAAATTTTAATTATGATGTTAACCAAATTAAAAACATATTTAAATGAAAATATAATTTCTTTCCTCATTTTATCTCTTTACTAGAAATAATGTTCACACCTTAACATCAGATTATGCAGGTGTACGTTTTATTTTTCACAAATGTAAAATAAGTTTGTGAAGGAAAAAATAAAAATTAACTATAAAAGAAATATAAAACAAATTACAGCAAGCTTTGATTTTAACATTTATTTAAGAAAATCAGTGATTTAGAAATTGCTAAGTGTGAATTTTTGACACAGTTTGCTCCTGTCAGTCAACACCATAAATGACAGTGCCTAAGTCATAGAATGTTATTTTTATCAACCCTCCAGAATAATCTCAAGAAGTGACTATTAGAATTGAAAAGATATTTCTATAGCCATGAGTCAGTACTAGAAGCATATAATGCTGGAACCAGTGAAAAAAAAAACATAGTGATCAGTGAAAACACATGGAGTGCAGTGATATTCTGAACCATTTAAAAGCAAATGAACTTTTTTTTTTTTGCTTTTTGAAACAAAATTTACATAGAAGCACAATAGTTAAAGAATGGCTGTCATTACAAAAAAGGGAATGGAGATTCCAAATCTTTTTTCCCTTCCCTTGAATAACTGTCTCTTATCCCTATCTACACCTCACCAACCCTGCATAAAATCCTAGAGTTGGATGAAATTGTCTGACCACAGATAAGTCTAAGCTTTTGTGCCATATATGTGAGCAGTCCCCAAACTTTTGGGCACCAGGGAACGGTTTCATGGAAGACAGATTTTTCCACAAATCTGGGGCAGAAGGGTTGGGGGGAAGGGGGAGATGGTTTTGGGAAGATTCAAGCACATTGCATTTATTGTGCAGTCATACCTCTCTGCTAATGATAATCTGTATTTGCAGCCGCTCGCCAGCACGAGCATCCCTGCCTCAGCTCCACCTCAGATCATCAGGCATTAGATTCTCATAAGGAGTGCACAATCTAGATCCCTTGCATGCACAGTTTACAGTCAGGTTCAAGCTCCTATGAGAATCTAATGCCACTGCTGATCTGACAGGAGGCAGAATTTATGCGGTGATGTGAGTGATGGGGAGTGGCTGTAAATACAGATGAAGCTTCACTCACTCTATTGCCTCTCACCTCCAGCTGTGCAGCCCGGTTCCTAACAGGCCATGGAATGGTACCGGTCCACAGCCTGGGGGTTAGGGACTACAGATATATATGACATAATGAGAATAAGTGGCTTCCTTATTATCTAAACAGTTCAAAATGTATCTATTATAATTTTTAGTATTTCCTTCCAAAAATGGAAGGAGCTCTCTGGGACTTAAAGTCACTTAGTCTATTAACAAATACTCAAAATACACACATACGTACATACATAGGTACATACATAAAAAATACCACACTAGAGTGGTCTTCTCCCCGTTATAGCTGAGAACAGGAGACCCCCAAATCCTTGGAGAAACCGAAGGTGGAAACTCTTTAGCAATAACACACTTGTTCTAGCAGTTATCAAAGTTCCCATTTAACTAGGGAAGTAGTTGATTTAATCATTTACCAAATCTCCACCATATACCTTATGATTCAGTGTATCTATGCATTCTTCTGCTTTTTCTTTTTCTTTTTTTTTTAAGCATTTACAGTACAATGTTTACAGTCACAATTTGTAGTGAGCTGATTTCCCAAAATATATTACCACTCAAGTTGACTTATCTTGTTACATTCAAAAACCTACTCTGTCAAAGTAGACCATAGAGTACATACATAGGGCTCCAACTGTATCTACGTACA
>CAUYRT010038056.1:0-148518 GCA_963574885.1 Lepilemur ruficaudatus | reverse complement strand
AAAATTAAGTTTAATTCCTTTCAATTTTTTCTTCCTTTCTTTCTTTTTTCTTTCAGCATATTATGGGGGTACAAATGTTTAGGTTACATATATTGCCTTTGCCCCACCCAAGTCAGAGCTTCAAGCGTGTCCATCCCCCAGTCAATTTTTTCTGAAAGTGCAACCTGTCTAACCGTCTACTTTTGATTTGAATGTGGTATGTTTACTCCCATATTAGTTTTAAATTGCTAGACACCATGTGTACCTTATTTCCTTTTTGAATAAATTGGATAATATTCCAGGATATCCTAAATTTTATTGTTCTGTGAATGTAGCTTTTTGTACATTACTATTAGTAAAAGGGATTTAAGATAGGAAAATGTTTCAGTATATGAAAATGGAAAAAAACAAAATAAAATTCATATTGCTATACCAGTTCCAAATTTACTTTCTTCACAGAACATACATTGAAATTCTTCGTAAGATTTCTTTACGTCTTAGTTGTACTTGTGCTTCACTGGGCACCTCATAGTTTGGAAACATTAAATACAGCATTATAATCCCACAACTTTTGACTAAATGGAATGGCAAGAAAACCAAGACCGTGTAAACAATAAGCAGCTCCCAGCTCTTACTGATTTACTTCCATATAGACTGATTTACTTTATGTAATAAAGAGGCCAGGTGAGGATTAATGTTCCTAGAGAATTACAAGAACAAAGAATTGCTCTAAAAGGATACATTAATCCTATGTATTTTTATTTGACTGCTTAGCTAATACATTTTCAAAAAATAAAATACAATGTTATTTGCTGTATATGTGTGTTTTACATAAACCAAGGTCAATATAGTTTAGAATTATTTTTGCGGGACTATTTGGTCATTTCTGGAGGCTTTATGTAGAGTTTTACATCAAGTGCATAATTTAAGTTTTCTCTTTTTCACACACACAAAAATACACAATAAAGAAAGAATTCCCTTTTGAAAATCTTCATTTGCTTAAGAAATTATTGATACATTATATAGGTATTTCGAACTAAAACAATTTATAAACCACATTTACTTGCATTTTACTTGCAGACAGCTAAAATGAAATTTGAAAGTTAGATTTCTACTCCTTTTATTTTTTTAAAGGTATTTGGTATGAAAGTAACTTATTTTTCCAAAATTCTATCTAGTTTTAATTTTGGAACCCCATATTTAATCTTTTGCTATACTAAAGGTTAATATAATAAAGGTTTTTCAGTTTTAACTTGTCTCAGAGATCTAGGCAGAATAGTATACCATTTGGAAGGGTAACATTTTGAAAAACAACACATAAATCAAGAATAGGTGCATTTCAAAAGTTATAGTAACTATTATTTGCTTTAAATTTGGGGGAGCAGCTAGAGGCAAAACACACCAAAAGTGAATCTGGTTTAAGAAAAAACATTGTATATAAGGGAAAATTAGAAATAATTAAATTAGAGAGAAACATAGATTTTTAGAAAATATGAATTAATATGGTAGGAGAATAAGAGCACTGCAGTGGAGTACTGACTCTTTGTGATATTTGTATTTTTATTAGAAGTTGGTGGATTATTCACAATAAATTATTTTAAGATTTCACAGCATTAATCAATTACTTGTTTTAGAGGTGTAGTTTCTACAAAACAGAGAGAATAGATGAGAATTGTACTAGAAATGATATTCTTCCTGTTTTGGCTAAATACATGGTGAGATATTGAGTAGTTACTAGAAAAGAAAATTTGTTGAAGGAACAACAAATTTCGATAAAGGAATTTATAAGTGGCAGGCAGGTAAATAAAATTGAAGCTTGCCTGTTATTAAGCTGTTGGAGTAAAACAGTATCTTGACCATCTGTATCAGTCAAAGACAAAAATGATCATCTTGTTGGAAGAAAAGGCATAGTTAGAATAAATGAAATTTGCATACTGTCCAGAGTTTCAGTATTAGCCAATTGAAATATTTCATGACTGTGTGTTTCAATGAGTCTCTATACTTTGTAATTTTGAATTTGCTGAGTTTTTAATTTTTGTGTGACGAATCATTTAAATAAAATTCAGTTGCATCATTTTAACTAGCAGCATTTTATGATATATTAAACATTTCCTTTTAAAAATCTTATTTTTCTATTAATTTTAGCAGAATTGGGCTGTTATTAATATCAAATTATTGATATCAGTTAATTTGGAAGGCAGTGTATTATGCAGCTTAACCACTGGTAGTGAGAAATGTAAATTTAAAAAGCAACTAAAATTTGTAAACAATAATTTATGGTTCATGTCTAGCCAGGGATTGTGTTTATTTAACCCATAGATGTGATTTGATGTAATCTAGGAAGACTAATTTAAAGAAAAAGCACTGCCTCTGCTTGCTAATGTGCTTGAAACCTTTTCATTATTTGTCGCTTTTATAGATTGATTTTTTTTTCAATGCAAGGAATATCTTTTTCAGAACACTTTCTTGTAGTCTCATTTAATTTTTACAATTTCGTGAGTTAGGTTGGGTATGCAGTATGATAATATAGTTAAATTCTTTGGCTCTGGAGCCAGTTGCATTTGTTCAAATCCTGGTTTTATCACTTATACACATTGTAACCCCAGACAAAATACTTAAGCTCCTCAAGCTTTATGTTCCTCATCTGTAAAATGGGGATAATAGTAGTGCTTGCCTTACAGTGTTATTTTGAGGACTAAATCAGTTAATAACATTTAAAGCATATAAAACAATACCTGGAATATGCTTAGTGCTCTGTAAATGTAGCCATTATTGTTTTCTGAAAATATAAATAGCATGTAGCTATTTAAGGAAAAAGCCAAGGCCAGAAGCTGCACCCCTTCCTTCAAGCCCTTCAGCTACCTGGGTTCTCCTTCCATTAAGGTTCTGTTCCTAAAATAATCAAACAGGAAAACATGGTTGCTGCTTGTTATGGAGAATAATCTTTCACGTGAGCATACCTCTGCTTATCAGGTTATCTAAAGTAACATTTAGGATAAATAAATTTTGTTTGAAATATGCCTGGAGTTTGAGGACTTTGCTCATGGCTATGTGGAAGGGTGTGAGTTGAAATGGAAATGGCAGGTACAAAATGAAGGGTGAAGTAGGACTTGAAAGCACCTTTTTCTACTTTGATGTTTTTCATGACCTTCGCAGTCAGCTTCTAAAAAGCTTCCTTTCACGTAAAATAGCAGGTATTCCTTCAGCAATAGTGGGTACATAATAGATGCTCCATGAATGGAATGGAATGAATTTTATGGAAGGAATGAATGGAAAGACGATTAAATATTAAATGATACCAAATGGTTGAATTTGATTTGTTAAATTGAGAGCAAAAATGGCAAGCTAATGCATGCATAAAACCACAGGGACAAAACTAATGGTTTAGTAATAGTAGTTATGTTTTAAAATAAATTAGTAAAATTCATTCTAAGACCTCTGATAGAATTTTCTTATGGCTCTATTTGGTTTTAGATTATATAATGGGATTTCACATGATTTGGTTGAAGCATTTTTAAATTTGTGATTTATTACTGTGACATTTAAATTATGTTTCCATGTTGTCAGTTAGAATTTACTTCTTTAGGCCGGGCGCGCTGGCTCACGCCTGTTATCCTAGCACTCTGGGAGGCCGAGGCGGGCGGATTGCTCAAGGTCAGGAGTTCGAAACCAGCCTGAGCAAGAGCGAGACCCCGTCTCTACTAATAATAGAAACAAATTAATTGGCCAACTAAAACATATAGAAAAAAATTAGCCGGGCGTGGTGGTACATGCCTGTAGTCCCAGCTACTTGGGAGGCTGAGGCAGAAGGATCACTTGAGCCCAGGAGTGTGAGGTTGCTGTGAGCTAGGCTGATGCCACAGCACTCTAGCCCGGGCAACAGAGTGAGACTCTGTCTCAAAAAAAAAAAAAAAAGAATTTACTTCTTTATGTTACTGATTATTTAACTGACATAAGTAGAACGCTTTTGGTGCTCAAAAATGTTCTCATAGCCCTATAAATTTAATCAGTTACCGTTCTTCATGATTAAACTTAAACTCTTTCCTTTTTGTATTATTCATAATTATTCTATTTGTTGCAGAAATACTAGTTACCAGGTACGAGAAGTAGCTTTTCTCTTTAGTTAAAACAGAAAATATCTAAATGTGGATATATTTATCAAACTCTAGTAAAAATTAAGTGTAAATCATGTTATGAAGAGAAACAATAAAACATTAAATTAGATCTCAAAATTATCTTGTGCTTTTGTTTGCTAGTCTTTTGAACCTCCAAGAAGGAAGGAACAAAATAACATTTATTAATCACCTGCTATCATATATACACATTCATATGTATGTATTTTTTAACAAAACTAACATGTATGTCCACATGTATGTCTTTAAAGAGACATTTCCATTTATATAGTAAAATTAAAGGAAAATAGTAAAATCTGAGAGAAAATATTAGAAATTATCACTTTATAGTCTGTTAGTAGAGTTACGTATGAGGCTCTGCTTCAAGTTTTTCTGATAGGAATTTTGAAATAATATCTGCTTGAATAAAATATACATGTATTCATTAATTGTTAGTGTATAATAAATGAAAAGCAGTTGTAAAAATGCATGGTATAAATTTATTATGAGTTTTTGATTATTAATTATATGCCATTAGTAGGCATAAGTTCTATAATTTTTCAAAGCCAAGCAGATAAAAGTTTTACTGATTTTACTGCATACTTCTAAATTAGAAAACTCAGTGAAAATCTGGAAAATACTCATCTTTGGAAAGAGTTAATATATATCTTACATATTATTATGAATTTCAAATAAGATTTACAGTTCTATTTTTAAAAACTTTTCCATTACATGAAACATACAAATAAGGTTTATCATTAGCAAAAAGTTGTACATATGGCACTGAATCTATTGCTTATGAGACACACCATTATTTTATGTGTCCAAAGGAAAGAAAAAAAAATATTGCCAGTTAAAACTATGGCATATCTTTGGTTATTAAATAAATCTGATTGCAGAGATGTTAATATTTGAAGAAAAATGTATATCTTTTAAGAATTCAGCTGTGCTGATAAATATATTGACTGATTAATACTTAACTAATAATGGGATCCTTAGTGATTATTTATATGAAACAACTCAGTGAATTTCACTTTTTTGTAAAACATGATATCCAACTTTAAACAGGAAGTAATGAATAGTCCAAGTTATCAAAAGCTTACAATACAGTGTTACTTTCCCATACTTAAGGATTACAGTTTTAACTAACATAAAGAACCCTTTTATAATTTGTTTTTTGTAAGTTGAGTTTAAGCTGAAGTATTGAGTTGAACTTTAAATGGGAGTCATTTCACCAAGTTAAATGTGTTTCTTTTTTAAAAAGGTTTATATTTGAGGACTTTTAAAATTGCCTCAGTACCTTTAACTTAGCTTGCAAAGAAAAAATGTGAAATAGTATTTTTGCCTGTTTTCTTCACTTACGATGAATTGGGTGTATTAATTACAACAATGGACTAATTGGACACAATTCATTGTTTGTCCAATTATTTCAATGAAAGAATGAACAGGGGCAATTACAGATTGATACAGTGCAGATTACAGCTTGCTACACAGCACCTTCTAATAACGTGTGGGCAGGATTTAGATGAGTGCATAAATTACATCTGGAAATCAAATATAGACATGTCAAGTATAAACACCGCAGTTTTCTAGTGCCTATACTTATCAAATGAATTAACATTTCACATTCATACCTTAGTTTGAAATTGCCCTTTGCTGTCAGAAACAACCCATATTTTGATACTTAGTTTTTTTACTTGTCTGAATATCTGTTGTTACATTTGGCTAACATTGATAACAGATCTCTTTAATGTTTTTGAAAAACAAAACTTGGCCAGGCACAATGGCTCATGCCTGAAGTCCTAGCTACTCAGGAGGCTGAGGCAGGAGGATCACTTGAGCCCAGGAGTTTGAGGCTGCAGTGAGCTATGACTTAACAACTGCACTCTAAGCCTGGGTGACAGAGCAAGACCCTGTCTCCAAAGAAAAAAAAGGCTTGCATCAAGCCTTTATTATCAGTATATTCTGTTTTAAATTCTGTATGACTTTGTTACTTGTTTACCTTGGAGATATTTCTCCTTAGAATAGCAAACTGTCAGTTTATTTGAAGAATATATTCATAACAAAATTTTATTTTCATTTATAAACAAATTTTATTTTAGAATTAATACAGTAAACTCTTTATAATCCATGATGGAAGAATGGAGTGCTCTATACCAATTGGCTGTTTTGCTTAACTAATTTTATTTTTTCTACTTTTGAAACATCTGACTTCCCTCAGATAACATTTATGGCTATTTGTTGTCATTGTGTAGATAATAGGGATTTCCAGTTGCTTGAAAGTCAGATAAATCTTAAAAATTTACTAAAAGATAATATAGTTTCATATTTCTCTTTAGGCATTAAACTGTATTTTCTCTTGTTTTGTTTTGTTGGTTTATTTTTTGAGACAGTGCTGCTCTGTTGACCTGGCTAGAGTGCAGTGCTGTCATCATAGCTCCCCGCAAACTCCAACTCCTGGGCTCAAGTGATTCTCTTACCTCAGCCTCCCGAGGACTCCTGGGACTACAGGCACATGCCACCACACCTGGCTAATTTTTTTTATTTCTAGTAGAGACGGGGTCTTTCTCTTGCTCAGGCTGGTCTCAAACTCCTGACCTCAAACAGTCGTCCCACCTTGGCCTCCCACAGTGCTAGGATTATAGGGGTGAGCCATCGTGCCCAAGCTAAGCTGTGTTTATTGATATTAAATATCTGCTGACTGGTTGAAATATATGTGTCATTTTATTTTAAAGTCAGTGAGATATGTTGGAGATAGTAATCTAGGAATAAAGAGACTTTTAGTGTCTTTTACTAGATGTGTGACTTTGGTAGTTTTTTTCTTCTTCTTCTTTTTTTTTTTTGAGACAGAGTCTTCCTCTGTTGCCCGGGCTAGAGTGCAGTGGCATCATCATAGCTCACTGTAACCTCCTGGGCTCAAGCAATCCTCCTGCCTCAGCTTCTTGAGTAGCTGCAACTACAGGTGCATGTCACCATGCCCAGCTAATTTTTCTGTTTTTTCGTACAGATGAGGTCTCACTATGTTGCTCAGGCTGGTCTCGAACTCCTGACCTCAAGCAATCCTCCCGCCTCAGCCTCCCAGAGTGCTAGGATTATAAGCATGAGGCACCGTGCCCAGCCCTTTTTAAAAAATGTTCTCTAATGTACAGGGGGAAAAAAATGTTCTCTAAAATAATTTCATTATCCTGAATATTTATTCCTAGAGTTTTCTACACTAGTTAACATTCTCTGAGCCAGTGGCTCCCAAACCTGGTAGAACATCAGAACTCTTGGGGAATATTTTAAAAGTCACATTGGGGTTCTACTAACTAGATCAGAATCCTGAGGTTGAGACACACAAATGTGGCTTGTTATTTTTTTAAATTTTAATTTTGAAATAATGTCAGACTTGCAAAAATAGGTCAGTTCCCTTAGGCTCTTTACCCAGCTTCCCAAATGTTAACATCTTGTGTAATCATAGCACCATTATCAAAACCAAGAAATAAACATTTATATAATTCTATTGACTAATCTGCCTACCACATGCAAATTTTGTCAGTTCCCTTTTTTTGTTGGCCAGGATCCAATTCAGGATTCTACATTGCATTTTGTTGTCTCCTCCAATTTGGAATAATTGCTCAGTCTTTTCCTTTTAAGATATTTTCACTTTTGAAGCATAACGGCTAGTTGTTTTGTAGCATGTCTCTTAATTTGAGTTTGTCTGATGTTTCCTCATGTGGAATCCGTATTTTAAATAGATGGCTTTCTAATAAAGCCTGCCCCACACATTTAGGAACTACGGATCTGATAACAACCTAATTAATTTTTCCCTTTTATAGTGTTACCTAGATACCATTTTAGAATGTACAACAAATTGATAGGACTTTAGGGTGTTCAAGATTCAATGTTCCCTGTAAATAATCCTAGTTTTTAAATCTTTAAATATATATATATATATTTAAAGTGTGTGCATGTAGACTTCATAAACACTATGCACTTAGAAAAAACAAGAAAAAAAATGTGTACATATATACACACACACACACTTTTTTTTTTTTTCTGTATTTTTAATGATGAGGTCTTGTTATGTTGCCCAGGCTGGCATCCATCTCCTAGGCTTAAGCCATCAGCCTCCCAAGTAGCTGGGACTATCGGAACAAGCCACCACACTTGGCTTATATATATTTTTTAAACTCAGAATTATGTCAGTCAAGAATGACTTCGGAATTGGCCTCTTTTCCTGTCATAGACATGTACTCTTTTAAAATAGGGCATGTGTAACATTTTGGACTTAAAAAGGTTCAGTAGTAAACTGCTATATCTGAAATATCTCATACAGAGTTGGAATTTGAAAAAGATTTTTGCATGAGTTGTTAAAAATGGTTGATGAGTATTATAAAATAAGATGCTATTCCAGGCCTACAGAACAATGTTGGAAGAAAAATACAGAATATGTGGAAAATAAAATATAAGTTCCTTTTTGTTTTTAGGTAAAATTTTCTAATAATTAAGACAACGAAAGCTTATCTCAGGTGTGATGGGAAACATTTTTATCTAACCTATCCCCACCACCAGAGGGGGTGGGTATTTAAGATTGATTTGGTAGTTTATACCTATTAATTAGTATTTATTATCTAGAGATTTGGGTAATATTTATCTATAAAAATGTTTAAGCAGCTTAGTCCTTTGTCTTTAGAGAATCTTCCTTTAATTTCCTCATACCACTATAAAGGAACAGCATTACTGCTTCATAGTCATTTATAAATTTAACGAAAATTTAAATACTTCTGCTTCTCATTTTATTGAAGTTTTTATTCAGTGGAACTTGAGCCTTTAAGCAGCCATATCGATACTATATCAGAATATGTATTTCACATAATTCATTTAGCTTATTAAATATCAAGAAAATGCCTTGTTAAGCAATGTATTTTAAAGTATTAACAGGCCTTGATTTGCATTTCATGGGAAATTGTTATTTAAGCAACTAAACTCTGCTTTTACTAGTGGTGTTCTCATTACAGAATAGTCGAAAATACCCATTTAGGTTGGAGAGGGATAGCAAGTAGGAAAAGTCTCATATACCTATTTCTGCTACTCAGTTTTACTTAGTATTGTCCATGACCTTGCCATTGAAAATCATCTACACAAAGTGCCCTAGGATGTAGCAAATAATCACAATCAGGTTATTGGATACCCTCGAGAGTAGATTCTTACTAGAAGAGGCATGAGAGGGGGCTTCTGGGAAGCCAATAATGTCTTGTTTCTTGATTTGGAGCTGGTTAGACAGGTATTTTCAGTTTCAGAGAATTCACTGAGTGATACTCTTATTTGTGTGCTTTTCTGAATTTACATTATACTTTAACGTTAGTAGACTGTTGGACTATTTAGGTTTACAGAAAATGAGGGATTGGATTTGGGGGCATTTTGTGATTGTGATACCTTTGAGATATATCCACATGGATATGTCTAATAAGTTGTTGATTATATGGGTCTGAAGCTTGGGGGAAAGGTCTGAGCTAGAGATAAGAGATTTGAGAATCTTCAACTTCTAAGTGGTAGTTAAGAATAGGTTAAATTAAATCACGCAGGCATCGTTTATAGAGAAGGAAGAAGGCTGAAGACAGAACTTTGAGAAACACCTAAGTTTAAGAGACTGGCAGAGAATACTTATCAATGATTGAATGCTGCTGAAAGCCAACATTGAAGGAATAGGTAGAGAAAAAGGAACCATAATTTAGGAAGAAAAATTTTAGCAAGAACCAGCAGACTGTTGTATCATGGAGTCAAGAGGGTGCAAAAAGGAAACAGTGTTAGTTGTAAGTCACTAGGTAAGACTTTAAAAATTCCTATTGGATTTGGCCTTTTAAAGGTCATTTGTGGACTTAGGTGTTAGGAGTTCAGGCTTTGAAGTAAGGCATGCTTAATTTCTGTCTCTATTTTTATTATCTGTACAACTTTGAGCAAGTTATTTCACTTCTCTAAACCTCAATTTCCTCTCCTCCTAAGATAATAGTACTCGCCTCTCGGAGTTGTATGAACAAGTGAGAGAATGCTTGTAAAGTCGGCACAGAGGCTGACTCGTAGTAAACACTGAATAAGTGGAAGCTATGAATCTGAAGACTAGTTTCAAGAGTTCAGATTACAGTGGGTTGAGGAATGAAACGGAAATGACTTTCTTGAGAACTTACGGATAAGAAGGAGGAAGAACAAGATCATGTGGTATCTAACAGTAAATATAGCCTCAAGGGAAATTTTTATTTTAGGAGGGAAAGGTGCATAAGGAAAAGGTATGAGAAGAGGGAGGAAATAAACAATGAAAGTGATGGAAGGGAATGGAGTGTAACTGTGGTTGTTTCAGACTATCTTCTTGTATTGCCTCTGCTTTTCTGCTTCCAACAAACACTATATTTTTTACTCTTATTTGCTTTCTTTTTCTTTTTTTCTTTTCTTTTCTTTTTTTTTTTTTTTTTTTTTGAGACAGAGCCTCACTCTGTTGCCCGGGCTAGAGTGCCGTGGCATCAGCCTAGCTCACAGCAACCTCAAACTCCTGGGCTCAAGCAGTCCTTCTGCCTCAGCCTCCCAAGTAGCTGGGACTACAGGCATGCGCCACCATGCCCGGCTAATTTTTTTTTTTTTGTATTTATTTATTTTAGTTGGCCAATTAATTTCTATTTTTAGTAGAGACGGGGTTTCGCTCTTGCTCAGGCTGGTTTCGAACTCCTGACCTTGAGCAATCCGCCCACTTCGGCCTCCCAGAGTGCTAGGATTACAGGTGTGAGCCACCGCGTCCGGCCTGCTTTTTTCACATAGTCAAAACACTACAGGTGGGACATCAAGTAAGAATTACCATTATCCTGTTGAACATGTTAATCATGCCAATACAGGAATAATGTAGGGAGAAATTATTCTATAACTTTTTCTTGCCTCACATTTAGTCAGCCAGTCAATAACCAAGCACTGTTGAGACTGCTTCCATAATAAAAAATTATACCTTTCTTCACTTCTTCATTCACATTGCCATGGCTCTAGATTACACTTTTTTCTTTCACCTAAGTTGCCATTTGCCTTATTACTGGTTTCCCTGCCTTGCATTTTACTTCCTTATAGTCATATTGCTCCCTTGCTTAAAATTCTTTTATCTTCCAATTGCTTTATTTTTTCATTTATTCAAAATATCTCAGTGTCTACTCATTAAACATTTGTTGCCAATGATGAACAAAGCAGGTTCCTTTTAAATTCCTGCCCTTGGCCAAGCGCAGTGGCTCATGCCTGTAATCCTAGCACTCTGGGAGGCTGAGGGGAGAAGATCACTGAGCTTAGGAGTTTGAGACCAGCTTGAGCAAGAGCGAGACTCCATCTCTACTAAAAGTAGAAAAAATTATCTGGGTGTGGTGGCGTATGTCTGCAGTCCCAGCTACTTAGGAGGCTGAGGCAGGAGGGTTGCTTGAGCCCAGGAGTTTGAGGCTGCTGTGAGCTAGGCTGATGCCATGGCACTCTAGACCAGACAAGAGTGAGACTCTGTCTCAACAAACAAACAAAAAAACCTCCTGCCCTGTGGAGCTTAAAAGCTGGCCTTAGCCAGAAACAGTGGCCCATGCCTACAGTCCCAGCCACTCAGGAGGCTGAGGCAGAAGAATCCCTTGAGGCCAGGAGATCAGCCTGGGCAACATAGCAAGACCCCATCTCTTAAAAATTTTAAAAGTTGACGTTAAAATGTTAAGTCTCTGTATGTCATACAAGGCCTTCTGTGATCTTTACCCTATATGGCTGTCCAGCTCTCTGCTTCATCCTTGTGTCTGTACTCTGTGTGTTCCTGTCATACTGTTGCTACTACATATTCTCTTCATTCTTCTGTAGTATCCCCCTGTCTGTAATGTACCCTGCCTCTTCTTTCACTACCTATTAAACAACTTTTCATCATACAATTCCTATCTCAAACTTTACCTTTTCTATAAAGGCTCCTTTATACTCTTCAGTAAACATAAATACTTTTTCCTTTGTGTTCACATTGCATCCTGAGCTAACCTTCATAGCAGCATATTAACTGTGATCATAGTCTAAATATGATACTTTAAGGACAGAAACTGTGTCACTTTATTTTCAAATCCTAGAACCTGGGAAAGTGCCTGGCATATAATAATTAGAAGTAATTACCATTAGTTGAGAAATTATTCTGTGTCAGGACACAGTAATAGCAAATATAAATTATCCTCCTTAATTCTCAGCAACAGTGGAAATAGCCATTATAGTATCCCTGTTTTCCAGGCAAGGAAACTAAGGCTAAAAGAGATTAATTAATTTGCCCGGTGTCTCACAAACAGGTAAATGGAAGGGTCAAGTTTTTTTGTTGTTTTTGTTTTTGTTTTTTTGAGACAGAGTCTTCCTCTGTTGCCCAGGCTAGAGTGAGTGCTGAGGCATCAACCTAGCTCACAGCAACCTCAAACTCCTGGGCTCTGGCGATCCTCCTGCGTCAGCCTCCCAGGTAGCTGGGACTACAGGCATGCGCCACCATGCCGGCTGATTTTTTCTATATATTTTTACTTGGCCAATTAATTTCCTTCTATTTTAAGTAGAGACAGGGTCTCGCTCTTGCTCAGGCTGGTTAAAAGTCAAGTTTTAAATCTTTGACCCTGTGATTTCAAAATGCATTCTCTTAACCTCTAAGTTCTCCCATATAAGTAAATAATTGCTTAAAGAATTCTGATATTTTTCTGATAAATATACCAGAAAGTATTGGGTGAGTTTTCAATTTCTGGAATACAGCTTTCTAAAGTAGAATTTTGCTGATAAGTTATTAACATGGTTTATGATTAGTATAGTGCTTTAAGATTATGTGTCTAGGTGGGGGGAGGTGTTGAGGGATGAAAAATTACCTATTGGGTACACTATGTACCTATGGGTACACTAAAAGCCCAGACCTCCCTGCTATACAATATATCCATGTGGCAAAACTATACTTGTACCCCCAAATCTATTGAAATTTTTGAAAAAAGATTATGTCCCTGCATCTGTTGAAGCAGATAAGGAAATGTGGGGTTCTGTACTTAATATCTCCCATCAAGGAAAGAAAAAAACTTCATTTTAGATAATTCTATTTGATATGTTATATGTATAAATAATATATATAAACATACATATATAAAGATATATTGACACATATATACTGTAGGAATACAAAAAATAATAGTTTTTACTCTTTAGGAGCATACAAGAAGCTGAGATAAGCCTTAACATCAATGTAAGAATTAAAGAACAATTGTTAAATTGTCTTACTTAAGGAAGAAATTACTGTTGGGTAGAAAGAAGTAGACAATTTTAGGGAATAGGAGGGATTCAAAGACAATAAGTGGAATTTGAATTTAATAAGAGGTAGAAAGAAAAAAATCCTTCATTCCAAATCGCAAGATAATAAAATAAATGAATTATTCTTATTATTAAATACAATTATATCACCTGAAAATTTTCCCGTGAAAAGTAATCTTGAACCTGAAAAACAAATGATAGGATTTGTCTGCCTTTCAGTGCTTAGAAATATGTTAACTGTAGTAATAGTTTATGTTTGTTCCATTAGAACAGGGTTTATGTTTTGAAAATGTCATTATGAATTTCAGGATAATTATCATCCTTGATTGGACATGCAAGTGATAAAATGGAAGAAAGTTTATCCTGGCAATCTTAATTTGACCGAAAATGGAAAAATGCAAAGAGATCTTACTGTTTACTCTTTTCCTCTTGAAACAGCAAACTCATTATTACATTGGGTAAGAAACAAAAAAGAAAGAATGAGTCTTCAGATGAAATATCTGATGCAGAGCAGATGCCACAGCATACATTCAAAGATCAAGACTCTCAAGTGAGTATTAAAATTTTTTCTGAGAAAAGAAACACTGTTAGGATTACTTAGGTAGCATAATATTGCCTTATAGATATTTACACAGTAGTTTAATAGTAAAAATGCATTTTATTGTATGATAGAACTTATAGGATAGCATTATTACACTATGCCCCCAGTAGTATTACCATAGAATATTAGATGTGGGAGGAAACTTACATATCCTCTCCGAACCCCTCATTTTTCAGATAGTGAAACTGAAACCCAAAGAGGTTAAGTAACAATACAAAGTCCTCGATGGCTTTGGTATGGAGAAATATCTAATGATATTATCCTGTACTTATAGAGTGCTTTCGAATAAACTTAATAATGGAGATATTAACTTTTTAAATCACATACAAATGACAAAGCAAATGGATTGAATCATTCCTAGAAATAATTCCTTTAGTCTGCACTTCTCTTGAAGAAAAGATAAACAGTTGTACTTAAAATCCCCTAATGTAGACATAAATACTGTACATTTTGACTTTTTTGCTTTTGGAATAGGTGGATATTCAAAATAACTCTGTGGAGTTAAAAATTACATATAGTGAAGGTCATAATAATTCAGGCCACCCTCTGCCCTCTAATAATTAAAATACAATTGTAGGCCGTAGGGGTGGTGGCATCTGTTGAATTATGGGGCCAGAAAGCCCCTGAATGGCCTTTCTTCTTCCTTATGCAGCTTCTTATCCAATGGGAGAGTAGTGGCTCAAGGCTCCTGGGCTGCTGCAAGAGTTGAGGTAAGGGCAGTGACTGAAGCTCCTAATATTATATGGCCTGGCTTTTTCTTCATATGTTATCCTTAACTTAGGCAAACTTATATTTAACTTACTCAATATGAGAAAATTTAGTTTAATTTTTACTAGAATAATGCTGGCCATTTTTCATTATGCAGTTACCAAACGATGAAACGGTAGGTTAGGTCAACATGTATGTTTCTTCCATGCTTTTCACTATAGTATGAGGTTGCTTTGATAGGTGTGTTTAACACACACACAAAAAAAATGGTGAAAGAAAGAAATATTTTCTAAGTTATAAATATTATTGATATATTTGCCATTATATAATAATTATGTCGTTATATAAATGATGGAAAGGTCCATATAGCTTTCAGCCACAACAGGGGATTGTCAAGATTTGAACTTTCAGAAACTAAGCTTTGGAGTCAGGTGGAAATCTAAAAATGTGATTTGGTTTTTAATTTTGTTACCTTTCATCTTAACAGAGAATATTTCAGAAGTCCACGTATATTTAGAGACCTAAATTTTTTTAAAAAGTGCCCCTGCAGCAGATCATACTATTAGGATCATTATAGGAAAGAAGTGATATGTTATCATAGTGAAGTACTGTATTAGTTACTTAAAAGCATAATGCTTCTGTCTTATGCAAAGTGCCATGGGCCGATCTGTGGAAGTCTTTAAGACATAAGAGAAAAGGTAGAAATAAGAAATTAGAAGGGAGAATTTATCAGTGTTTTAAATTGTGCTTTAAAAAACATTATGGAGAAAGAAAGCCAGAAAAAAGCACATTAGCCAAAAATAGGGACATCAGATTAATTTTTATATTTTTAAACTAGGAGAGCTGTTGTATGACAGAGAAAGATAAATGGTGAGAGTGACACCTTATTTGGCTTTACCTTATTAATGTATAACTATATATTCTAGTGACATATAATTTATGGTAAAATCACCCATAATCTCATACTTTCATGGGCTTTTTAATTCATCTGTTAGACTGACAAAGTCTTCATAGGATAAAAGAGGAGTTTTACAATAAGTGGCCCTCATTCTATTTTGTGAAGAATTACCTGAGTGTGCACTTTCTGTGAGTTTGAAGGATTCTTTCAGGTCACTCATTTACTATTTACTAAAGACTAACTGAGATATTTCTAAGTACTAACAGATGCCTGAGTGACCAGAAAGGAAACTATAATGCTGAAAACATCTAACAGAATTTTCTAAAAATGTACTGAATTATTCTCAAACTTCATTATTTAGAAGGCATGCCTAGTGAGACATTAATAAATACATTTTATTTTTAGAATAATAAATGTCACAGTTGTTAGTTTAAACTATTCTTGAACATTAAGATCTATATCATGCCCATAATAGAATTCTAAATATTCTTTTAGCTTAGTGTTAGAAATCCATAGAATTTTCCTCACCAGGGAAAAATAAATAATTCATATCTTTTTCAAAATAGGATGTGAGAAAATTGAGTTTCTAGTAGTTCCTTTATTATAATTTTTATATGCCACCTGCCTGTCTCCTATAGAAGTGTTACTTTGAGGTTTGAAAATCTAAATGTCTTCATGGCCAAAAGACAGTGACCCATCCTAAAGGAGGTGTGAAGTTGTTTACCACATTTGACTGACCATATTAGTGCCTTTGTTTCTGTTAATATTCTACTTTTCATAAGAGAAAGAGTCAGCAGCGTGATGTTAAAGGCCACTGCAATCTTACCGGCTACAAATAACAGTTTGTACCCACACTGCAGCACTGACTCAGCCAATTTTGTCATGGCTATGGAAGTAAATGAAAGACCTGCCAAACAGAAGACAGGCAGAAACCAAAAGAACATGTGGGTTATTTTACTGGTTCCATTTTGGGGGAGTGTTGTGAAAGTTACTAAATATATAGAAGAAAATGGAATAGAATGAAGGAGGGATAGATTTACCAAATGTTGAGCAGCAGAACAGTTGGCTGAGCTGCCTCTACTCTGCAAGATTTTAGAGAAGTGAAAAAAAGTAAATCTAAGCCCCTTGGGATTTTCAAACCAACTTGAGATTTTTGCTTTTATAGTGGAAATGTCAAAAGATGTGTAACTTTGTGAATCTTTTTTTTTTTTAAGTTTTGCTTGCAATATAAAACTTTTGAAACAAATATTAGATATTTAGGGAGGTAAGTAAAGCCATGTGTATTTTGAGTCCCAATTTTAAATTACTTGGATTATTTAAAAATTACATTACTTTATAATACTTTGTAAAAGGCTTAATTTTGTTTAATGATAGTAATGTTCTTTATTTTCAAGGAAAGCTAGTAAGTTTAGTGAAACAGTTTCCTCCTTCATTCAAATTTAAATATTTGGTAGATTTAGTTCTTTATTGTACATTTCCTTTAAAAATATTTTATATTATTGTATTCTGCTTTAAACAGTTTCACATGTTTTGGCAAATATTATTTAATTTCTTCTTCTAGGTTCATGCCCCCAATTAATTATTTAGCCAGCATTCACCTGATACACATTTTAGATTTTGGGCAAAAACTGTGAAAGTATTAATAGTTTAAAATATGTATTGCCCAAGATGTGACATACTTAAATAAAACAGATAACTTTTTATTCTTAACAACAGTTTCTAAAGAAAAGTAATATAGTAGTAATAAAGGTATTACTAATAAAACATATTTTGCCCAACCTGTGAAATAGTTTTTAAAAAGAGAGACCCCTATTCTTAACAATTTCCAAAGAAAGGTAATAAAGGTATTACTAATCTTTGTTATCTGAAATTATTGGAAGTAAAACTTTAGGAGGATCGTGGCAAAGGGCAAATTATACTCCTTTAAGTAAAAAGAAAGATAGGAAAAGTTGAGTGTTAAATGTAATCTTGAAAATGTTAATGTACAACATTGCCAACTTTAGGGGTAATGATTTTAAAAACTGTTCTTTCAAAATATATAAATCTGATCCTTGTGGTTCATTACAGAAAAGAAGATCAAATAGACAAATTAAAAGAAAAAAATATGCAGAAGATGCAGAAGGGAAACAATCTGAAGAAGAGGTTAAATGCTCTATGAAAATAAAAAAGAATTCAGCTCCTTTACCTGGTGAACAGCCTTTACAATTATTTGTGGTAAGACATATTTGGAATTATGACTACAAAACATATTAAACCAACATAAATTCTATAAAATACTTAGGTGGTTTTTCCTCCTAAAAACTATTCCAGCCTGTCTCCTGGATTCCATATTATTAGTTGACAGAGTCATTCAAATTAGAAACCTAGTCCTCCTTTTCCTATGCTTCTTCATACAAGTTGTTACTACATTTTCTGCCTCCTAAATATATATTCCTAAAACTCCTCCAGACTCTATCCTTTCTGCAGAATATTTCTAAATTACAAGTCTAATCACATTAATTTTCTACTGAAAATTCCTCTAATGGTTTCCTTTTTTTTTTAAAATTTTTTTATTTCAGTAGATTTAGGGGGTACAAGTGGTTTTTTTGTTACATGAATGAATTGTATAATGCTGAAGTCAGGGCTTTCAGTATACACGTCACCAGAATAGTATACAAGGTACCCGATAGGTAGGTTTTTATCCTTCCCCCCCGCTATCCCTCTTCTTAGTTTCAATGTCCATTACGCTGCTTTATGACTGTAGATGTCCTTCGTTTAGCTCCCACTTATAGATAAGAACATGTGGTATTTGTTTTTCCATTCCTGAAATATTTCTCTTAGGAAAATGGTCTCCAATTCCATCCAAGTTACTGCAAAAGACATTATTTCATTCCTTTTTATGGCTGAGAACTACTCCATGGTATACATATACTACATTTTCTTTATCTGCTCATCAGTTGATAGTATCTAGGTCCATTCCATATCTTTGCAATTGTGAATTGTGCTGCAATAAACTTTTGGATGCAGGTGTCTTTTTTATAAAATTACTTCTTTTTCTATGGGTAGATACCCAGTGGTGGAATTGCTGGATTGAATGTGGTTTCCTAAATCTTACAAAAATAATGATACCTTTTCAGCATAGTATATTAAAGCCCTTTGGATTTTCTGGTTTCATCTCCTGCAACTCAACTGTCGGTTTTATGAACATAGTTGCCCGAATGCCATGTTTTGCCACCTCTATGCCTTGCATATGCACTTTGCTTGTCTATAATTCTTTTAGTTCCCTTGTCTATATTGTAAGCCACTCATTTATAGCTGAATGAACCTGAGATCTTGATGGTAATAATGGAGATGATAATAATTAAATTAGTTAATATGTGTAAAGTGCTTACAATAATGCCTAGCACATTAAAAAGCCCAACGGTGGCTCATGCCTATAATCCTAGCACTCTGGGAGGCCGAGGCAGAAGGATTGCTTGAGGCCAGGAGTTTGAGAACTGCCTGAGCAAGAGCAAGACCCTGTCTCTACAAAAAATAGAAAAATTAACCAGGTGTGGTGTCGCGTATTTGTAGTCCCAGCTAACTTGGGAGGCTGAGGCAAGAGAATTGCTTGAGCCCAAGAGTTTGAGGTTATAATGAGCTATAATGATGCTACTGCACTCTAGCCCAGTGACAGAATGAGACTCTCTGTCTCAAAAAAAAGCACAATGGTTTACTATGATGATGATGACAGAGACAGTAACAGTGGTGATGCATTTTTTTCCATTTTTGTATTCCTAGTATTTATCATAGTGCCCAGCACTTATGTAAATACATTTTTGTTGAATATTAGTGTTATTCATAAACACACAAAGTGGCAACTAAAAGATTTTTCTGAATGTGTTCGATCTTGTTTTTTTTTCCCTCACCCCCTTAGGAGAACCCGAGTGAAGAAGATGCTGCAATTGTAGACAAAATACTATCTTCTAGAGTTGTGAAAAAGGAAGTAAGTAATGGTGTGTTACATTTTACACTTTATATTCTCTGGCCTGTTTAAAAGAGTTACAATTGTTTGTTTTATTTTCTTAGATATCACCTGGAGTGATGATTGATACAGAAGAATTTTTTGTAAAATACAAGAATTAGTAAGTATTTGAGTTAGAAAAATAATCGAAAGATGTTGACTGAAATATAAATTAATATATTTAATAATATATAAATATGTAAAGTTAAAATTATGCTTTTCATTTTTATCTACATTTTTAATGAAAATTTTTATTCTTTATAATTGCATGAACCTAAAAATCATTAAAAAGTGAAAAGGGTCTATTTGAAAACCTTTCATGTTAAAACTGAATGTTTTTCCCCCCAGAAAATGTTAATCGAAATGCAGGAATCTTTATAAAATATGCTTTTACAAATTAGAGACACTACTCATTGTACTTGTATTGTTGAACTTTTCAGATTTTACTGTTTTTATAAAAGACATTTCTGACCTACCTGTAATCCCAGCTACTCAGGAGGCTGAGACAGGAGAATTGTGTGAGCTTAGGAGTTCAAGGCCAGCCTGGGCAATACAGCAACCTCATCTCTTAAAAAAAGAAAACTTTTCTGATCTTTCTTTAAGTTTTTTGTGTTAGATGTACACAATGTGATGATTTGACATAAGAAGTTTAAATTTTAATCTTGGTCATGGGTGAATTAATTATGAGTTGGTAATTGTGGGAAAATCATTACTCTTCTTTTTGTTTATTTTCCAGCTTTTCTCTATACCTCCATGAAAGCATTTTAAATAAAATTATGTTGATTTCAAAACAAATTAGCTTTCTAAGCATGACAAAACTGTTTCCATGAAAAAAATAAAAGATAAATCACATCTTCTGTTAAACTTTTAATCATTTTATCATTCTGTTTCTATATGGCGAATTGTAGACCTTTTGAGTACAATCTCCTTAGGATATAGTGATCACAATGACTTTATTTTATAATAGAAACTATATGGAGTCTATTACAATTAAATGAAATGATAAGCTTCCTGTTTGTAAGGTTGAAAGTATTATTTTGTGTTGGATGTTATGATTAAAATACATCTAGAAAAACATGGTTTTCTGTATCATTCTAATATATTGCTTTTATAAAAATTTTAGCTCCTATCTTCACTGTGAGTGGGCCACAGAACAACAACTTTTGAAAGATAAAAGGATCCAGCAGAAAATCAAACGATTCAAATTGAGACAAGCACAAAGAGCACATTTTTTTGCAGACGTAAGAAAAAAAATAAATAAGACTATTATGTGTTGGACTCTGAACACATGTAGTATTATTTATCAAAAATTATTATTTTAATTCTTAGGCTTCCAACGTTGATATTTGAATACAAATGCTATCTACATATAGTATTTTTCTCTTCCCAAAGTTAGCTTGGAAACTAGCCGGAACAGGAACACTGATAATTCAGAATGGTAGATAATGCTTGTACTTTTAAGTTAGCCTGTATTTCAGTAGTTAGAGTTGAATGTGGGTATGTTAATATCACAAGGAATTTATCAGCAAAGTTATTCAAGTAAAGGAAGCAATAATGTAGCAAATAAACAGAAAAGATTTTTCAACACGAAATATATTACATATTTTCTATACCAGCCTTGTGTGTGTGTGAACAGAGCATCATTGAAAAAATTCATTTACCTTGCTAGGCCTCACTAAATGGTTCGATGTTCTTTTCTGCTCTCAATTTTTTTTCAAATACACTATTTTTTTTAGAACGGTTTTAGGTTCCTCTACTATTTTTAATTAGAAATTTTAAAGAACTTTTTCTTTTAAATAAAATAGTTACAAGACAAATTCCCACACACATTTTAACAAGATTTCCAAATGTTACTATTTTACCATGTTTGCTTTATCATTTGGTTCTCTCTCTCCATCTCTCTCTTTCTGTCCTGCACACACATTTTTTCTGAACCATTTGAAAGTGAGTTGTAAATGCTTTAGTATTTATTTCCTAAAAACAAATACATCGTTTTATATAAAAATAGAGAGTTAACATTCATGTGGTACTATTAGCTCATCTACAGACCTTATTCATATTTCACTAATTGTTCCACTGGTGTTTTTATGGTATAAAAGTGTGTTTATGTAGTTCAGATTGTAATCTAGCATCACATATTGCATTTAGTTGTAATGTCTTCCTTAGTCAAGTCTTTGTTTTTTATTTCTTGGGCATTTTTTTAAGAGTACAGCTCATTTATTTCATAAAACATTCCTCAGTTTGGGGTTGTATAGTGTTTCCTGACAATTCAGGTTAGGCATTTTTTAAAAGAACACCATAGAAGTGATGCTTTATTCTCAGGGAATGATGTTAGGTGGTACATGATACCTGTTTGCCCCATTACTGGTGGTTAACTTTGATCACTACATTAAGGTGGGACCTGCTAGATACCTCCACCATGAAATTATTGTTATTTCCTTTGTAATTATTAAATCCATCTCAAAAATATGAGTGTTCTAATTTATCAGTTTGTGAATAAAAATCTCTCACCTTTTTACTATGATCTAGAAGTTCCTAATGAGCTGAAGATTTTAGAAGGATTTAATTGGTCTTTAATTTTTCATGAAGACTAACTTTTCTTACCTGACTCAGGTACAACATAAAAAGAAACTATGCAAATTTTCTTTTTTCTTTCCATTTAACTAGTGAAATTTCCTTTTGTATTGTTTTAGTGTTCTTATTGAGGTATATTTGATGATTGTCTACTTTTAAGATACACAATTTGATAGTTTGAGATACCTATACATTGTGAAATAATCACCTCAAATTAACCTATCTATAACCTCAGTTACCACTTTTTTTTTAATCTTGAAGTACCAAGTTACCATTCTGGCATTCAGCATTATACTTTGTTACTAGGTGTATCCTATATAAAACCATAGGAAGGATACTATCATTCAGGAGAGGTTTAAAATAGTAAAGAGAACTAAGGTGAGAGCCATGGAATCCTACAGCATTTAGAGGATAAGCAGAGGAAGAGAGGCAGCAAAGAAAGCTGAGATGGCTGTTGAAAGAAAGACTTTCAGAGATGAGTAGGAATTAGCCCAGCAGATAAGGCAAGGGACAGCAGTCTAGTCAGAAGAAAGAAGAATGAGGGTAAACACACGGAGGTGTAAAAGAACATGGAGTTTGAAAAATCATGTTTTTTACTTCTGGACCATGAAATCTGTGTTAAAGATGTGACAAGCAATGGGAGGTAAGGCTGGAGGAAAAGATAGGATCCTGTTTATTCCACAAAAAACAATATGGGGCCCGGCACAGTAGCTCATGCCTGTAATCCTAGCACTCTCGGAGGCCAAGGCTGGAGGATCACTTGAGCTCAGGAGTTGGAGACAAGCCTGAGCAAGAGCAAGACACGGTTTCTTCTAAGAATAGAAAAATTAGCCAGGCACGGTGGCACACGTCTGTAGTCCCAGCTACTCGGGAGGCTGAGGCAGGAGGATCACTTGAGCCTAAGAGTTTGAGGTTGCTGTGAGCTAGGCTGTCACCACAGCACTCTAGCCTGGGTGACAGAGTGAGACTTTGTCTCAAAGAAAAAAAAGCTAATATGGACCTGATCCCCAAACACAAGAGAGTCAGTGAAGGATTTTAAGCAAGGGAGCAATTTGTAAGATTTGTATTTGAGAAAGAACTCTGGGGACAATGTAAAAAACAGATTAGAGGGAGGCAAGACAGTAGTTGGGGTTATTTGTAAAGGTCCAGGTAAGAAGTGAGAAGGAGGAAGGAGGAACCAATCTGAGTTATAGTTAAAACTAGAATCTGTGCAATATTAGATGTGGAGGGTGGTAAAGAAAAAGAAGGACTCTAAAATGACTTTTCCATTTCTGGCTTGTGTAACTGAGTGTGGTGCATGGCGAGGGAGCTGTGTTACCATTAATCCAGTTAGACATACAAGAGGAGCTATGGGTTGAAGAATAATGAGTGCAATTGAGTTTGAGGTAGCTTAAGTAGAGAGTTTGCATTCGGCTAGATAGATGGGTCTTGAGCATAGGAACCATCCGGTAAAGATAAAGAGTGTTTGATGCAACTGAGAAATAAGCCTACATGTGGGATGATTGTTCTTCAACTCTTGCAACCTGAGTAAAGTAGCAAAGGAAAGGTATAGAGGCTGCTTTCAGGGTATTTTTAAGGAATGTATCTTCTAGACTAACTTAGTTGTCTGGAGTACCTTATTTTTTACTGCTGTTTGGTTAGTATTATTTATAACATGGTTATTCATAATATCCTCAATATCTTTGAGAAATGAAAATGGAAGAATTCCATTTGTTGGAAATTTAATCGAAATTAAATTTATGTTCTGTAGTGAAATGCTACTAAATTTGTCTCTACTTGTACCTTTCCACTTCTTTGTCTGATCTCAATTAAGTTACTTTTTAATTTTAGATGGAAGAAGAACCATTTAACCCAGACTATGTTGAAGTAGACAGAGTATTAGAAGTCTCTTTTTGTGAAGATAAGGATACCGGTGAGGTAAATATTTGGTAAAAATACTTTTTAAGTTAGCAAAACTTAGTACTTTCTAGAAGCTAAGGCCTAAAAACATTAAAAAATGTTTCATTTGTTTTTACTGATGTAGTTTAATACATTTAAGCTATTTATTACTATTCTCTTTTTCAAAATGGTAAAATGAAAAAATAATTTTTTACAGCCTGTTATTTACTACTTAGTAAAATGGTGCTCATTGCCATATGAAGATAGTACTTGGGAACTAAAAGAGGATGTAGATCTTGCAAAAATAGAGGAGTTTGAACAACTGCAAGCTTCAAGGCCTGACACAAGACATTTGGTAAGACTTTGTCTTAAAAAGCTTCATAAAATCTTAGCACTTCTTTATTTAGTAGATTTAGTGTCTACTTTAAATTTTCTATTTAGTCCTTGTTTTATAATTAATACTGTATTCTTTTTAATTGCTATATATGTATATTCATTTAGCTATTTTATTAGTGAATGGTCCAGTTTTTGCTATTATCAACAATGCTACATTGAACATCAAGCCCCTGCACATGTTTCTGTAAGATAATTTAGAAGTGTAATTGCTTGGTCAGAGCATATGTACATTTACAATTTTAATAAGTATTTCCTTGCCCGTTTTCCTCCAGAAAAGTTGCTCCATTTAATACTTCCACCTCATCTCTGAATTTTTTTCTCATTACTCCTTCTCTTATATCATTTATATAAATGTCAATAATATCAGTTCCAGTCCTAGTCTAGAGTTATCAATTGTTTTCCTTAGTCTATTTTATGCTGCTAGAGTTATCAACTCTCTTTTTTGTTTTTGTTGTTTTGTTTTGTTTTGTTTTAAGACAGAGTCTCACTCTGTTGCCCAGGCTAGAGTGCCATGGCATCAGCCTAGCTCACAACAGCCTCAAACTCCTAGGGTCAAAATCCTTCTGTCTGAGCCTCCCGAGTAGCTGGGACTACAGGCACACACCATCATGCCTGGCTAATTTTTTCTATATATTTTTAGTTGTCCAGCTAATTTCTTTCTATTTTTAGTAGAGACGGGGTCTTGCTCTTGCTCAGGCTGGTCTCAAAGTCCTGAGCTCAAAGGATCCACCCGCCTCAGCCTCCCAGAGTGCTAGGATTATAGGCGTGAGCTACCACGCCCGGCCTCAGTTCTGTATTAAAAGAAAAGTGCATATTATGCCTACCTTTTCCTTCTTTTCTATAAACCCATTATTTCTTCAATAACTATGTATAGTTATGTTTCCACAATAGCTGTATTTTTAGAAGAACCTTTTATATAGAATATTATTAAAGGCCTACATAAATTAAGTACAAGTACGCTTATTTCTTACTGATTATATGCATATCTCTCCCCACCTCTCAAAAAACAAACAAACAAAAACCCCTTGAGTAGATTATTGATTCTTCCAGTACAGAAACCATAGAATTCTAAAAGGTTATGGTAAGTTTGAGATTGCTAATAATTATATAGTGTTTTATTTCTTTTAAACAGGATTGCTGCTATATGAATCTGTTATAATTTTGGGAGCCAACCAAAAGAAATTCACATTGAGACGTGTGACAATTTTATTAAACATTTTTCTGTTCTCTTTCAAATATAATTTGGTCATAGAAATTTCTTTGTGCACTATTTTCTCATGTTAAGTTGGCTAAAGAAAAAAAAAAAGAAATTTTTTTCTTCACTAAAGAGGGAGTTAATATGTGAAAAGATAGGAGCAGATTACTTTTGGTTTGGCACCAGAGTGTGGAAGGCTGCTCTAATAAACATATTTTTGTATGTTTCTAAATATTTCTAAATATTCCATGGAGACATCATATTGTTTTTATAATAATTATTTTGTGGTCTTCTCATTTTATTTTCAAATAATGCCCATAAGGCTATTACCAAAAGCATAGCAGTTTACTCCCATATTTTTTAACTTCTAAATGCTATTCCTTGAACCAGGAAACAGAAGCATCAACTAGTTCAGAGAGGAGTGAGTGGGTCAAGGGATGTTGTGGAATGGAAAGATTTTCTTTTTGGTGATGGGGACTATGTTTGCCTTGGTGGTAACCTGACCTTTAGCCTCTTCAAGTAAGCTGTTTCTTTAGGTCAGTAGTTCTTAATCAAAGGTGCACGTCAGAATCTCTTTTGAAGCTTTTCAAAAATTAGAGATGCCTTAGATATATAGTATAGTCCTTGGTAAAGGGGGCACAGGCGATAGAATTAATCCCTTTAATTAATGTAAAATTGATGACAACAATGCTAGTCTGTCCTAGGTAAATAACGTAGGAGGTAAGTGATTTTTTTTTGCCAGTCCATTACTGTTAAATAAAACAGCATATAAATCATATATTTTTAGAGATTCTGTAACTAAAATTTTTCTCTGACCCAAAGTAAGGAAATAATAACGGTGATTTGGTTGCTGAAAAGAAACTATATAGAATATGGCCAGGCACAGTGGCTCACGCCTGTAATCCTAGCACTCTGGGAGGCCCAGGCGGGAGGATCGCTCAAGGTCAGGAATTTGAAACCAGCCTGAGTAAGAGCGAGACCCCATCTCTACTAAAAATAGAAAGAAATTAATTGGCCAACTAAAAATCTATAAAAAAAAAAAAATTGCTGGGCATGGTGGCACATGCCTGTAGTCCCAGCTACTGGGGAGGCTGAGGCAGGAGGATCGCCTGAGCCCAGGAGTTTGAGGTTGCTGTGAGCTAGGCTGACGCCATGGCACTCTAGTCCGAGCAACAGAGTGAGATTCTGTCTTATAAATAAATAAATAAAACACAGGGAGAGCACATGCAAGGATCAGGGTAGAACTCTCTTTTCTTCACTGAATTGCCTATTCAACTTTGTCAAAAATCAATTGACTACATACCTGTAGGTGTATATCTGAACCAGCTATTCTGTTCCACTGACCTGTTTTTTTTTATCATTGCACGAATTCTACATAATCTTAATTCTGCGACTTTTACAAGTCTTGAAATCAGTCAGTCTAAGTCCTTCAACTTTATTCTTCTTTTTCAAAGTTGTTTGGCTATTTCTGGTCCTTCACATTTCTGTATGTTTTTAGGCTTGCCTTGTCAATTTCTACAAAAACTTTGATGAGATTTTGGTTGGATTGTGTTGATTCCATTGTTTAATTTCAAAAGAATTAAAAACTTAATGTTGAGTCTTTCAATCCATGAACATGGTATATGTCTTTATTTAGCTCTTTTTAAATTTCAGCAGTGTTTTGTAGTTTTAAATATACTGGTTTTACACAACTTTTGTCAGATACATTCTAAAATATTTCATATTTTGGATGCTATTTTAAAATGCGTATTTTTTTTAAAAAATGTATTTATGATTGTTGCCACATATGGAATACAATTGACTTTTATATATTGATCTTATGTTATGCAGCCTTGCTAAAGTTACTACTTAGTTTAGTTTTCTTTTGTAGATTCCACAAAATTTTCTATGCAGACAAATCGTGTCTTCTATGAATAAAGATATCTTTAGTTCTTCCTTTTTATTCTGGATAACTGTCATCTCTTTTTCTTTCTTGATTACACTTACAGCCTGCAGTACAATGTTGAATAGAAGTTGGCACAGTGGGCATCCTTTCCTTATTCCTGATGTTAGGAGGAAAGCATTCACTCAGTCTTTCACCTTTAAACATGATGTTAGCTTTGATTTTTTTTGTAGATACACTTTAACAGGTTGAGGAAGTTCCCTTCTATTCAAAATTTGATGAGAATTTTTATTAGGAGTGAATGTTGAAATTTTCTAATACCTTTTCTTCATCTATTGAGATTATCATATTGTTTTTGTTTAGTCTGTTGATCAGCATTCATTAATTTTCTATTTTAAACCCACCTTCCATTCCTTGTAAAAAGCCTACTTGGTCACAATTTATTGCCCCTTTTATACGTTAGATTCCATTTAGTAAAATTTTGTTGAGAGTATTTGCATCTTTATTCATGAGGGATATTGGTATATAGTTTTCTTATAATGTCTTTGTCTGATTTTGTTACCATGTCTTCGTAGAATGTGTTGGAAAGAATGTTAAATTTTTCTGAAAGAGTTGTATAGGAACTAGTTTGATCTTTGAATGCTATGTGAAATTTCATCATAACACTATACACTGTTATACTTCTAGGATTATCTTAAAAGCAATGCTTTTTGCCATGAGTGAGATGTACAGAAGATTTAAACATCTGATACACATAATTCATTCTTTGTTTTTCCTCAAAGGACCGTCCTCCCTCTAATATTTGGAAGAAAATAGATCAATCCAGGGACTATAAAAATGGAAATCAACTCAGGGAATATCAACTCGAAGGACTCAACTGGCTCTTGTTCAATTGGTACAATAGGTATGTAGTGTATCTTCACAGAAAAAACTTTAGTGTTATTCCTTTTTTTCAATATGTACCAAAATATATTATGTAAAATAGATACTAATGTTGCTATATTGTTATTGTCATGAAGTCTTAATTATTTAAAGTGAGATTACCTCAGGAAAAGATGTAAATTACATTTTAGGATATTAACTACAGTTGCTTTCTTTAAACATGTACCAGTCAGAATAGAAGAAAGTTGGTATGTTGATTAATAATTAAATTTGAGGCCAGGCATGGTGGCTCATGCCTGTAATCCTAGCACTCTGGGAGGCCGAGACAGGAAGATCGCTCAAGGTCAGGAGTTCGAAACCAGCCTGAGCAAGAGTGAGACCCCGTCTCTATTAAAAATAGAAATTAATTGGCCAACTAAAAATATATAGAGAAAAAATTAGCCGGGCGTGGTGGCGCATGCCTGCAGTCCCAGCTACTTGGGAGGCTGAGGCAGAAGGATTGCTTGAGCCCAGGAGTTTGAGGTTGCTGTGAGCTAGGCTGACGCCATGGTATTCTAGCCCAGGCAACAGAGTGAGACTCTGTCTCAAAAAAAAATTAAATATGAAATACCTCCTGAGACATCTTCTACATTACAGAACATTTTCTATGTTCAGCTCACCAACTCATGTTCTCTGCTAACAATTGGTTCTAGTTAGTGAATTGTGAGAAAGATGCTCCTGTAAGGTTAGATAGATCTCTGTTATTTAATTTAAGTCTTCAAAGAAGTAGGTTGTCAGTAATTGTTGAGAAATGGAGTGTAAAATATGGGAACCTAGTAATGAATTGCCCCATTCTTATTATTTTCCAAGTTGTTCAAAATGCTTTGTAGAACATATCTCCCATTCTTTGAAATGAAAAGACAATTGCAAGATAAGCAAAAAAGTGGTATCATGATTGAGAAAGAAGTATAGTAGTGTATACAAAAGAGCAAATAAAGGCACTATTATTAGTGATAATAGCGAAATTGGATGACACTTCTATTCAAAATCATTTTTCTGTGTTTTTACTTCTCACATGATTCTTCTGAGTTTTTTTTTAACTTAGTAATGGTAAGTCACAAGACTCAGATGGAGTGAGAGGGACCTGCAGTCCTCTTTTTCCTGGTTTATATTTTTTAAATGTTAATCATCATTTTTCCCAAGAGAAACATCCAGGTAAAATAGTTAACAAAACATTCTTTTTAAAACTTGTCTTCCCTCATCAGTACCCTTTCCCATTTCCTACATCACCAATTTTAAACTTTCACCACTTTCTTCAAGCCCTTCATCGCAAGTCTATCCCCTTCACTCTGTGTGTGACTGCTTCATAGAGAAACCTGGGGGCATTAAGTGAATTTCATTTAAATTATTGCCTGTCCTCATATCCAAAGCTACAAATGTATCTCCCCCCTAGCCATTCTTACCTCTGTCCTCTTGTATTAGAAGTTAAAGGATCCTTCCCCAGGACCAACGTTAATGCTGCCACCTCAACTCTTTACACACCATCTCATCCAGTCTTCTCAGAGTCTCACTTCATTATCATCCTTCCGTTTTATATTTACTCTCAAGCCATCCCTGAAGATTGTTGCCATCCTGTTGGTCTGTGAACAAATTTGGGTTCGACCTATCTATAAAAAGAAAAAAGAGGCTGTAATCCTAGCAGGATGCCGAGGTGGGAGGGTTCCTCAAGGCCAGGAATTTGAGACCAGCCTGAACAACATAGTGAGACCCCTGTCTCTACAAAAAAATAGAGAAATTGAGGTGTGGTGGCATGCGCCTGAAGTCCCAGGTGCTCAGGAGGCTGTGGCAGGGGGATTGCTTGAGCCCAGGAGTTTGAGGTTGCAGTGACCTAAGATAAGATAGCACCACTGCACTCTATCCCAGGCAACAGAGTGAGACCCTGTCTTGAAAGAAAAAAGAAAAATACAAACCTTCTCTTGGCTTTGCTTTTTTTCTAGCTACCTTGAGCCCTTCTTGGTAACTTCCAAGGCACATTTCTATGTAGAGTAGCATGCACTAGCTCTTCTCATTTCCTCGTCTCCCATTCTCTTTTCAACCTGTTGTAGCCTGAACTTTGTTTCTATCTCCTTTCTGAAAGTCTTAGTTTCTCAATCTATGGGTTATTTTTCAGCCCTAATTTGCTTTGTCTGCTGCACTAGATAGTAGTTGATACTCCTTTCCTTTTAAAACTTTTTCCACATTCTAAAACTCAGCTACTTCCACAGTGTGACTCTCTCCTGTCTCTTCAATACCTGTGACTATTCCTTTCGATAGTTTGCCAGTTACTCTTCCTCTGCCTGCCCTTTAGATGTTATTTTTTTCTTGCCCCAGGTTCTGTCTTTAGCTTTCTTCTCATATTACAAGTTTGTTCTCCGTAAGTCATTTCTATACCCCCCATGCCTTCACTTAGCAATAATATTCTAATGGTACCATATTTTATCTCTAACTAAGGTCTTGAACTCTAGGCCCATATTTCTCTTTGCCTCTTGCTACCTGAATGTCTATCTCAATGATTGTTTAAACACAACAGATTCAAAATTAATTTTATTATTTCTTGTTGCTTCCATGTCAAACTTGTTCTTCCTCTGTTTTCCATGTTAGCTAATAATACACAGTTCATTTAGTCACTCAAACTGAAATATGGCTGTCATCCTGTACCCAATACGTCTAGTTGGTAACTAGGTCGGATTCATTTTAACTCAGAATTAATTCTGGAATAGTTCTCTACTCGTAGTCTCTCTTCCCTTAGACCAAGTGCTCATACTTTCTTCCCTGCATTGTTAATGGTACTTTCCCAATTAGTGTTCCAACTTCTAGTCCCCTCACCCTCTAATATCCCCACTACCACCAGAGTAAACTTTTAAAATACAAACCTAATCTCATTGGGTTTCTTTTATAATTTTCAGTGATTCCCATTGCATAATAGAATGATGTCTACCCTCTTTTCTTAATGACCCTGCTCAATAATCTCCCCCCTACCTCCTCCCTCCCCTCAAAACCATACTAACCTGGTTTTGGTCCCTCAGTTGATCATGTTCTTTACCCTTCTGTTCCTTTGCTGTGCTCTCTGGCAAAATCCTACTCATTACTGACTCCTTTCTAGAGGAGGTCTTCCGTCATCTCTTCTAGGCAAAGTTGATACTTAACTCTTCTGAGCTTCCATAATAAATTATACTGATAATTCTTAACTGGCCATATGTCATAATCATCTGTGGAGCTTTTTTTTTTTATTACATCTGATTTGATTCTACTGTATACATCTTGAATCAGAATGTACAGGGAGGAGACCTGAGTATCTGGTTTTTTTTCCCAAGCTTTGTAAGCTCTTCTAATGCACAGCCATGGTTGAAAACCAGTGCTTTATATGTGCTTCTGTGATGGCACATTTCATGACGTATATATTTATTTGCATGTGTGCTTTTCTAATAGATGTAAGTCCCTGGAAGGCAGAGAACATATTTTATTTCTTTTGCATCCCATCTTCTCATGCTGTCCTGAGAGATAGAAAGTATTTAATAAATGACTCCTGAATAAATAACATATTTAGTTTGCCTTGCTCTTGCTTTCTCACTCTTTAAAAATTCAGACATCTAATGGGTGGTATCTTTATTTTGGAGCTACAAAAATCTTTAGTTGTCCCTTTGTAGGATTATAATAAGATTATAATCTTGAACCTATTCTGCATTTTAGCAACTTTTCCATTTTTATAAATGCAAGTATTATTTGATCTTTGATTATTTTTGTATATTTGTCTTTTAGTATACAAAACCCCAATGTATGCATGGATAATATATTTGTTTATTTCAGACGAAACTGCATTTTAGCAGATGAAATGGGTCTTGGCAAAACCATTCAATCAATTACATTCCTCTACGAAATCCTTCTGACTGGCATAAGAGGACCTTTCCTGATTATTGCTCCACTTTCTACTATTGCAAACTGGGAGAGAGAATTTCGTACGTGGACTGATATTAATGTTGTGGTTTATCATGGGAGCCTGATTAGCAGACAGATGATACAGCAATATGAGATGTACTTCAGGGACTCACAGGTGTGTTATTGATGATTTTGTTTATTGTTTGCAAGGCTAGAGCTGAAAAAGATAAGCTTTACATAATAATTACTTTCAAATTTAAGATAGATTTTGATTGCCTACTTCGATCTTAGTTTAAACTCTTTTATTCATTATTTTTATAATAAATTTCAGTAGCTGAAGAGAACAATGACAAAGGGCAGTTTAATGGTCTTCTATACCATAATGAAGTATGCTGATTTATACACATGTACAAAATTGATTGTAATACTTAAATTTTCAACTAGAATAATTATTTTACTAATTGTTTTAAAACATACATTAGATTTATTTTTAGAATAATTACTATTTCTTTGATTGTCCTTTGGCTTTTTCCCCTACATTTTTAAAATTGAAATCTTCATTGAACACCATTGGTTTAAATCCTTTTTGAGGTGAGACTATAGGTTCTCTTTCATGTTCAATGGATTTTGATTTTGGACTTTCAAAAAATCTGGTTTGTTTTGTATACCAATACAGGCATACCTCCATCATTTTCCCCTTAGGATTGGTTATTTCAGTGCTGTAGTAACTTGATGGTTTTCTTCTCCCCTGTATTTTAGAGGCACATTTTCCATTTCACTTTGGCCACTTAACTCTTTAGGAAAGGATTTCCTATTCCTCCTAAATACACAGACCATAAAACAAAGGGATGACAATGTAATAAAGAATTGTCTGCTAGCACTGTGGGAGGCCGAGGCGGGCGGATCGCTCAAGGTCAGGAGTTCGAAACTAGCCTGAGCAAAAGCGAGACCCGTCTCTACTAAAAATAGAAAGAAATTAATTGGCAAACTAAAAAATATATAGAAAAAATTAGCCGGGGATGGTGGTGTGTGCATGTAGTCCCAGCTACTCAGAAGGCTGAGGCAGAAGTATCGCTTGAGCCCAGGAGTTTGAGGTTGCTGTGAGCTAGGCTGATGCCACGGCACTCTAGCCTGGGCAACAGGTGAACTCTGTCTCAAAAAAAAAAAAAATTGTCTAACAGAAAGTTAAGACTAGAAAATATGAAGTGCCTAGTTGCAGTCTTTTTTTTAAATGCAAAATAGCCTTGGACAAGATACAGTCTTGAATGTTAATGCGAATCATTTTAGATAAAAATCTTTATTAAGAAATAAATCAAATCAATAGATACAATTCACAAGAATTATACTTTTTAATTGGAGAAAGTTTATTGCCTAACACTCTACCTCAAAAGCACCTTAATATTTTTCTTTTACTTATTCTACTGTTCAAAAAGTATCATGATAATGTATGGCCAAGTCATGGGATATGATAGAAGTTGATATGAGATAATGTGCATAGCCTTCTACTTTTGCTTCCTAGTTATAACTGATTTTTTACCTATTTGAGGCTGAAAATGGATTAACTGATTTTGTTCCTGTAACCTCATTTGCCTTCTACTTCCAAGGTCAAAATAATTACTTTTATATGAAATTAAGCATCTGTATAATCCTTTAATTATTCCTCACTTGAAAACTATTACTTTCGTACCCTTGGAGTCTATAATAATTAGGTTATAGTTTGATTCCCTTCTGTAATGTTTTATTATTCTTAATCATACATTTGTAGAATTTTAGAGCTGTGTGGTATCATATAAATGATTGAGTTCAACCTTTTCAATTTTTACAGAAGGCACAACTAAAATCTTGAGACTTTAAGAGATTTTTACCAAAGTTACAAGTTTACTATATTTGTCATATGAGTTTGGCATAAATATGATAGCCAAAAACCTGAAAGATTCTTGATGTGTATTGAATTGTATATATTAAATATTGTATTTTGTGGTAAATGTTATAGATTCTAGAAGGATGTTGTCTGAATAAATTTTAAATTTCAGAAGATAAAGATGTGTCATGTAATGAGATAAATAGATCTGTACTTCAAATTTATAAATAACTTTTAGAGTTAACTCTCAAATATATCTTAATGTAAATTATTGAATATTTTACTTCTCTTTGTAAGTTATCAAATAGCTTCAAATTAAAATAGTGCTAAAATTACGCTCAAACTTTTCTAATTGCCCTGGGAAAAGTAACAGAAATGATAACACTAATAATCACAAACATTTATTGAGTATTTACCATGTGCCGAGCATTATACTTGATAGCTTACATATATTATTTCACTTAATCTTTGTAATGTTAATCTTGTAAAATAGATAATATTATCCCTGTTTGAAACATGAGGAAGCCAAGGCATAAAGTAGTTATGTATGTTGCCCCAAAACCACAGAGCAAAACTGGGATTAATAAACCCAAGTCATTCAGACTCAAGAGCGCTTGTTAAACATGATGATACCAACTTAACTGAATATTTTATATCCCAGGTTTTTAGAGCTGTATAAATGCCATAAATTTATACTTTATACCTATTCTACTGGAGCTCTTATTCAACGTAATGCCCAGTGTATGCAATTAACATGAACTTAAGTAGCTTAATATGAGTTAAAACCTGAGTCACAATTGTTCTTAACCTTTCCTTTCTTTTACTACCCGGTAGTTTATGTTTTCAATCCTATTTAAACGCTCTCTTCGCTTAGGTTCCAGAACTTCATGCTGTCTACATCACCACTTATTCTCAAGCCTCCTTTATTGGTTCCTTCTTCTCTGTATTTAAACTTTGGAGTGACCCAGTCAGTGCTTAGTCTTCAAACTGTTTTATATTTATACTCATTCTTTTAGAGATTTCATTCATATACATAACTTAACCATCTGTACTACTGGAAACTCCTAAATCTATACCACTAACCCTAAACTCTTAAATTCCAGAGTCATATGTCCAAATATCTACTTAACAACTCCATGTGGTTATAGCTAATAGACATCTCAAATTTAACATACACAAAACCAAAATCTCAAACTTCCTCTTTTTAGTAAATAGCAACACAAACTTCCAGTTGTTCAAGCTAAAATGTTTAGAGTCAAATTTGAGACCTCTCTTTATTTCATTCCATACTTGTCTATTACAAAATCCTGTTGGCTCTACCGTCAAAAGATATCTAGAACTGACCACTTTTTATGGCCTCCAGTGATGATTTCTTGCTTGAATTACTATGGTAACTTTTAAACTGGGCTCCATGATCTTGTCCTTGGCCTCTTCAGACCATTTTCACCACAACAGCCAAAGGGACTCTAAAAATATATGTCAAATCATGGCACTTCTTCTCTCAAACCCTTTCAATAGCTTCTTGCTCAGAATAAGTGCCAAAGTTCTTATTACAACTTTCAAGTCCCAATCCAGTCTGCCTCATGCCCTCCCCACTCACTGGGTTTCAGCCACTCTGGCTTTCTTACTGTTACTGGAGTACTGCCAAAGATACTCCCACCTTAGGGCCTTCGTACTTCCTACTTTTACCAAGAATGCTTTCTTTTATGCAACATGGCTTCCTCCCCATCTTCAGATCTGTGCTCAAATGTCACTTCTCATAATGTTCTCTCAACCAGCCAGTATAAAATTGCAGTGGTCATCTCCAACCTTATATATTCTTGTTTTATTTTACTCTACAGCCCTTATCTCTTTCCAACTTACTTATTTTAAAAAAATATTTGGTTTGTTTTCTTGATGACTGTATCCTACATAAGAATCATTGGAATATACATTGCAATTAGATAACTATTTTTGTCTATTTTGTTTACTGCTATGTCTCCAGCAACTAGAACAGGGTCTGGCACATAGACACTCAATAAATATTTGCTGAATAAATTATTTGGATGGCTAGTTATTCACTACTTATTTATCATTTGTGAACTTATAGATGTTAAGTAATAAACACTATACTGGAATCTCATTGGCCAGATTTTATAATGACCATTTCTTTCTTGACCAAAATTGTTATTATAATTCATAAAAATTACCATAAAACATTTTACCAGGGAATACTTATTTGGATACAATTATAAATAATATAATTATATTGGCATAATTTTTAACATTATTGAAAACATAGGAATTTAACAGTTTTAATGCTAAAACTCCTCATTGTAAGGACGTGTCTATGCGTATATGAAAATTTCAATGGAAAATGTTTTATAGCAGATGTCATTAGATGCCATTTGACAGGAATAAAAAAATGCAATTAAGACATTCCAGCCAGTTATTACATTTGATAATTTCTAGGGGCGTATCATTCGAGGAGCTTACAGATTCCAAGCCATCATCACTACTTTTGAAATGATTCTTGGAGGCTGTGGAGAGCTTAATGCAATTGAATGGCGATGTGTGATTATTGATGAAGCACATAGGTTAAAAAATAAAAATTGTAAACTCCTAGAAGGTCTGAAACTCATGAATCTGGTAAGTAACTTAATACCATCACTATGACATCAATTTCTTATCTATATAGGTCATAGAGAGTCATAGTTAATACTAAAATCTTATTTTTAAATTTTAGAGTATAGATATATATCTGAATCTTGTGATAATTGAGGGTTTTTGTCTTTAATTAGTAAGGAAAAAAAATCATACCTGCTTTCTAAGACTTAAAAATGTTTATGTTCTCTCCTCCAAAAGCTTTAGTAATTAATTTCTAAGATTAAGAAAAGCAAACCTCTGTAGAGTGTGTACTGTTGAAAAGAAAATAAGACCATAAATTTTAAGCCACAAATTCCTCAATAAAAAGCTCTTTGCCAAAGTTATAATATTATTCAGATCATTTATGGTAAAAGGATAGAGTTCCTACATAATTCTACATGCTTAACATATGTTGGTTATAATTAATAATGGGATTTCTTAAAGTTACCTTTTTTTAGTGTTTTTGCTCCTTTCAAATGAAAGTGGTTTTTAAAACACCTTGATTTTTAATTAAGATCACATAATTAGTACACGAGCATTTGAACAAATAAATGTACAGAACCACATACAATAAAAAATTAAAGTGCTCCCTCTCCATCTGTGCCCCACACCCAGTTTGACTTCTCAATCTAGTATTTACAGTTTGATGTATATCTTTCTAGACCATTTGCTAGCATGTACGCGTATTTGCAGATATACAGATACGTACACAAATACTTGGTTTGAGATTTAGAGGTTTTGTCAAATAAAATTTTAAATGATAATTTGTACTATCATTAAAAATACTATTCTGTTAGTATTATGTTTAATTTTTAATGATATTCTAGATTAGAAGCATATTGCATCCTTTACAGTCTTGGATTGTAATCTCAATGATTTAACAATTTGTTCTTGTATAAAAAGTTAAATGATGGTCATCCAAATTGTAAATAATGAGCACTCTTTGGTTTACCAATTACCATACCAAGAATGCTAGAGTACAGAAGAAGCAAATACACCCCTTGTTCTTATAAAGTTTATTTCTTTGCTTCTAAGATTATTTAGAATTTTTAAAGCCATGAATGGGTAAAAATTAATAGCATACAAAATGAGGTATTACAAGAATGGTAAAAAGTTTTTAAACAGTGGTTAGGGTAGTATATTACTGAAGATTTGTGGGTAGAGATATATTTTGAGTTAACTCTTCAAAATTATGGCCAAAAAAAATTTGCTTTTCAAACACTGAAAATTTGATAACCTAAGTTAGTTTTCATATAATCTTAGTATTATGATGTTTGATGTGAATCGTTCTTTCTTTATGTAGGAACACAAGGTGCTTTTGACTGGCACACCTCTCCAAAATACAGTTGAGGAACTATTTAGTCTTCTTCACTTTCTTGAACCCTTAAGATTTCCTTCTGAATCAACATTTATGCAAGAATTTGGTGATCTGAAAACAGAAGAACAGGTATCCTATTGCTCATTGTAAACAAGTTCATCAAATTTCTTATCATTATAATTTTTTATTTATAATTGAATATTCACTTATTATATACCTTTTTATCATTTTTTTATTCAGGTACAGAAACTTCAGGCTATCTTGAAACCAATGATGTTGAGACGATTAAAAGAAGATGTGGAAAAGAAGTTGGCACCTAAGGAAGAAACCATCATTGAAGTAGAACTTACCAACATTCAAAAGAAATACTACCGGGCTATTTTGGAGAAAAACTTTTCATTTTTATCCAAAGGAGCAGGACAAACTAATGTGCCTAACTTGGTCAATACTATGATGGAGCTCAGGAAATGCTGTAATCATCCATATCTTATCAAAGGTAGCTAAAAAAGATTACAACAAATTTTTTTTTCTTTCAGCAAATACTAATAAATACAAACAAAATGCCACTACAGCTGTGGTGACAGTTACAACTCTGTGTTCTTGTGTTCTGAGGGATTACAAATGTTTCAGAATCGGGAATTATATGACTACTTTGTTACAGTGTCTGATGTTAGCACACCAGGTTACAAGAGCAGGAGTTTGTTCAGCATGATTTGGATGGAAATTCCTCCTCCAGTTTAATCTTCCTCATGGACAAAGACAGCAAAACTCATCTTTGGGCTTTTGCATTTACATTTCATTCCTGGTTTCCTTCCAGTCTAGGTACCACAATTAGTGTTTCAGTATTTGTGTTGTAATAATGTTATTTTTAAGGTCTCGTCAGGTTCAATACCAGAGTTCTTTCTGTACAATGCTTGGTTTTTTTTTTTTACTTATTCCTGGGAATATACTCCTAATGTACTTACTTCATTTGAGACAACTGAAGCCTCTCTTGGAATTCTTGTACTCTTTTATGGCTGGACAGGCTGAGGGAAGGAATTCAGAGAGCCTGTTTAACTCTGACCTAGACTCTCTGAAGGAAGTATGTAGCAAGAACCTATAACATGACTTCTCTTTTAATTTTTTCTTATTTCCTTGTTTTGATGGCTAACAAGATGCTCATAGACAAATCCAGATTATGATCGTTCTTCAGTGATGACCACTGCTAAGATGGGTACTTAAATATTAGATGTTGGTTTCTAAAACATAACTTACCAGGGTTATGACCACAGTTTCATTAATTCTTTCCCTAATAACATTCATTAAACATTTAGCAAACATAAATTTATGCAAGGCAGTATGCTAAGTGTTTGGGAAATAAAAAGATACTTAAGACATTGTCAGTGTCGTCAATGGAATTACAGTCTGGTTTTGGTGGAGATATAGCCAAAAACATAAATAATCCTAACAAAAGCAATGTGTATTTCTTTGACAGGTGCTGAGGAGAAAATACTTGGAGAATTTAGAGATACATATAATCCAGGTGCTTCTGATTTTCATCTTCAAGCAATGATCCAGTCTGCTGGTAAATTGGTCCTTATTGATAAGTTGCTTCCCAAAATGAAAGCAGGAGGTCATAAAGTGCTCATCTTCTCTCAGATGGTACGCTGCCTTGACATCCTAGAGGACTATCTCATACATAAAAGGTAAAGCTTACTGTAATCCACTGAATTGTACTATGAATTATACTAAGTATGTGTTATGAAGATTTGTGCAGCACTGTACTGTAACCCAACTTACTATCTTTCTCTTTGCCTAGATAAGAATGCATTCAAATCTGTAAGTAAAGATTGCTTAGGATTATGTATTGTGTGTTTTCCTAACCTGCATATGTTGCAATAGTACATGGGGCTGATGAGACTAATTAAGAAAACCCTGCAAATTGATAGGTATTTGTTGCCCTGGGAATGGAGTTAGTAGTATATATTTTACGTGATTTGTAAACCTCATGGTAATGCCACTTTAAATGGACATATCTAAGACAGCCATCTTCAAAATTTAAAAAAATGATCTGAAGAGCGTGTTAGATCTATTTCATTGTTACAATTAGAACTTTAAGTTGTACTTTCATTCTTATGCAATATGTAAAATTTGTTCATCCTTGAATCTTTTCCAATTTGTTTAATGTGGGTTTTTTCTTTTGTTTTGTTTATTGGTACATGACAGTAAGATAGTCTTAACTACTGTCTAATGAGGCCAAGTACAGTGGTTCACACCTATAATCCCAGTACTTTGGGAGGATCGCCTGAGGCTAGGAATTTCAGACCAGCAAGGGCCATGTAGTCAGACCCTGTCTTGACAAAAAATAGAAATAAAAAAATTAGTCAGGCATGGTGGCCTGCACCTGTAGTCCTAGCTACTCAACAGGCTGAGTTGCTTGAGTCCACGAGTTCTAGATTTACAGTGAGCTATGATCACACCACTGTACTCTAGCCTGGGTGACAAAATAAGACCCTGTCTTAAAAATATGTATATATATTGTCTAGTCAGTATTTAGACTATGACAAATAGCATATTTATCATAGGATATTTTATCAGAGCATTAGGATTCAATCTGATATCAAGCAATTAATATGTTAACAAAAGGGAATCAGAAATTTCAGCTCTAGATTTTAATTCGATAGATTTTGACCCTTATAGATAAGGAAATGTCTATACTGATTTACATTATCAGCAATTTTATGGTTCTTTTTTTTGTTTTGTTTCTAGTTCCATTTTTATTGTCAGTGTTTTACCCCGTTAGCCTTATTTCAAAATGTATGTTATTCTCAATTTTATTCCATGTAAGTGGTAGGAACATTGAATTGCAATATTTCTAAAAATAGCCATTCTTACATTTTCTTGATCTCCTTACACAATTCACTTTATACAAAGATAAAACGGTACTTCCAAATTTCTATTATAATGAATTTCATGGAAAACCTCAAGTTTCTTTATTGTCATATGCAACATCATTAGAAGTCATATCTCCATTTTGCAGGTACTTGAGATAACAGTGGAATTATTAATAAAACTAGTAAATCATATGTGAAAAGAAGTGTCTTGTACCAGAGAAAGTGTGGCACATGCCACACGTGATCACTTACATTCCTCTTACAGCTTCTAAATTCTTCTGTACTTTGTTTTTATTGGTGTCTTGTAATTTTTGCATTTTGTATATGTTAAATGGGGAAGGATAAAATAAATTGCTTTATAGTAATGACTATAAAGAATTTGACAGCACTCCAGTTTGCTCTCAGTAGGTAATACTGTAGAAGCAAGTATATCAGTTGAAAGAGTAACATAGATTAAGGACAAAAATATTCATGGACTTCTTGTATAAAGTCTTGTGAAAATCTCTACTTCTTATAAGAATAATTTACTGTGAGATCAGCAAAGTAGTTTTTATGGACTTTTTTTTTTTTTTTTGAGACAGAGTCTGGCTGTGTTGCCCAGGCTAGAGTGCCGTGGCATCAGCCTAGCTCGCAGCAACCTCAAACTCCTGGACTCAAGCAATCCTTCTGCCTCAGCCTCCTGAGTAGCTGGGACTACAGGCATGTGCCACTATGCCCGGCTAAGTTTTTCTATATATTTTTAGTTGGCCAATTAATTTCTTTCTATTTTTTTTTTAATTTTTTTTTATTTTTAGTAGAGACAGGGTCTTGCTCTTGCTCAGGCTGGTTTTGAACTCCTGACCTTGAGCGATCCTCCCGCCTTGGCCTCCCAGAGTGCTAGGATTTTATGGACTTTTTTGTTATTTCAACTTATTAAAATGATATTAATTATAGTGCTATTTTTCCCATATGTCCTGGAATGCAGACATTTTGTATCTTTTTATTAGTTTATGTTTCCTTCTTAGCACCCACACCAAAAAGTATAAAGCCATAGAAACTAATTGGGGTGATATTGCTTCTTAATTTTATAGTAAACATAATGTGCAGGAAAACAGACTTTATATTGGATAGAATGTGTCTTCCTTTTCATTATATTCATCTATCTAAATTTATTGCATTTTGTTTCATAGATACTTATACGAGCGAATTGATGGAAGAGTCAGAGGGAATCTTCGACAGGCTGCTATAGATCGATTTAGTAAACCTGATTCAGATCGATTTGTTTTTCTCCTGTGTACCCGAGCTGGTGGGTTGGGCATCAACTTAACCGCAGCTGATACATGTATAATTTTTGATTCTGATTGGAATCCTCAAAATGACCTTCAGGTAAATAAATTCCGTGGCTAAGAAATGTAATTTTTTAAAAAAAATCATGTTACTATTTTTGGTAATCCATATCTTTTATTTTTGTCTCAACAAACAAACATATATGTTTCCCTATGAAGTAACTGTGCCAAATAGGTGAAATTATTTTAATTTCAATATAACAAAATAAAGTATACTTTTAAATAATGTCTTACTAACTTATAAGAAGGTGCACTTGAATATAGTATTTTTATTGTTTAAAGAGTATTCTGTAAATTTGAGAAAGACCTAAGCTCTAAGAATAACTTATTTGTAATAAAATTTTCAGAATTTTAATCCTTAAAAATAAGTTCTTATCCTAGTTTTATCTTCTAATCATCATATAGTAAAGTAAGCATAGAATTAAGAGAGAGTGTAGTATGCCTTTTTATAAAATATTAGAAAACAGAGGCATACATGTCAGTTACGACTATACTTGGACATTATAGAAACGTAAGAATATAAATCAGAGTGTTCAAAGAGAGTCAAAATTTGCAGAAGATAAGCATCTAGGAGGGATATGAGAAGAGAATGAAGTATAAGAGAAATTCTTTTATTATTCATGGTAGTCTTAAATGTGCTACAATTTATATTATTACTTGTTTTCAAGACTAGCCAAGTATATCAGTGAGAAGGGGGAAATTATAGAAAAAAGGAGTTTGATCCGTAACTGAGAACAATCAATCAGGATAACCCACTGCCTTCAGACCTGTCACGTCATTACTTTAAATAGATATGAAACCAAATATAATAAATGATCTTGAGAATATACCTGGATTAAAACATACAATATCTTAAATTACTCAGTTGTGTAACTATATGTAAGCTAGTTCAAAATGTCAAAGGTTTATCCAAAATAAATAGATTAAACCAGGCACCAGCTCTTTCTGTAGAAGGCCAATTAGTAAATATTTTAGGCTTTGTGGGCCACATGACGTCTCCGTCACACATTCTTCTGTGTTTTTCACAATCCTTTAACAATTTTAAAACAGCCATTTTTTCATTGGCAGGCCAAAGTTGGTCGATAGGCTGTAGTATGCCAATCTCTTAAGTTAAACCGAAATTATAATTTGTACCTTTGGAATGCATATTTATACTTAGAATTGCCCACAGTGCATGTGATTTTCTAAAATTTAATTTAAAATAAAATAATTTAACTCACATTATAAAACCCAAGGAAGAATTGGAAAAACTATGCTGAACCCCCCAACTTCTCCCTCTCACTTGGTTTTTCCTACTTAACTGCTAACGTAGAGCTAGTCTTTACTGACTAATAAAATATTTGACCTCTCATACTTTGTCTAGACCTACAGCAAAGTTGCCCATTTACAATTCTTGGTTGCAAATGGCACAAAATTGATGTGGACAGAATGAAGTTGTCAGTTAAGGGCTTGCTGGGCGTGGTGTCTCACACCTGTAATCCCAGCACTTTGGGAAGCCAAGGCTGAAGAATCATGTGAGCCCAGAAGTTTGCGACCATCCTAGGCAACATAGCAAGACTCCGTTTCTACAAAAAATAAAAAATTAGCCAGGCATGGTGGTGTGCAACTGTAGTTCCAAATACTTGAGGGGCTGAGGCAGGAGAATCACTTGAACCCAGGCTGCAGTGAGCTATGATGGTGCTACTGCACTCCAGCCTGGGTGATACAGCAAGAACCTGTCTCAAAATAACAAACAAAGAGTATCGCATCAATCCCACCTATAAATTTTAAAGCCATGACTTATAATTTAATCTGCCTGAAGATAATGGGAAGTTGATTAATAATTTGGGAGAAAGAGTATAGATTCTATAACCTTTGGAGTCAAGATTTATCATCAAATTTTAAGTTTAGTAGGAACTCAAGATAAAATGTGAAGTTTTTATATATCTCTGCTGTCACCACTTCAAACATGTGTACATATATATTAAATAGTTTGTCCTCCATTTAAATAAAATTTAGATCTCCAGCATTATTTACCTTAGCGTTTTTCCCCCTTAAAAATTACCCAGCTTAAGAAAAAGATATTGAAAAGATTGTCGATAATATAGTAGAAAAAGATTTAGAATTTGGGGTTGTACTTTAAAGCTTGAATTGCCATGAACTAAAAAATCTGTTCATGATTTTCTTGTCTAAAATTATATTGATTACACCTCCATTAAAACAATAATTCTTCGTGGATTTATATTTTCTGAAATATAAGCTTAAATTTTGACTTACTGCTGATTGTGGGATTGTTTCTCATTCTGGTAAGCTCTCCCTTAATTTCTAGAAAAAGGTTATATCTAATTATTAAGATTGTCTAAATATTTATACATATGTTTATATTCCATATATAGTTTACTGTCAAATGCCTTTTGAGAAAAAAATTAAATCTATAACTTTTCATTTTTTATAGGCCCAAGCTCGCTGCCACAGAATTGGTCAGAACAAAGCAGTTAAAGTCTACAGACTAGTAACTCGTAACTCATATGAAAGAGAGATGTTTGACCGAGCCAGTCTGAAACTGGGCCTAGATAAGGCTGTGTTACAGAGCATGAGTGGAAGAGAAAGTAACGTTGGTGGTGTATGTATATTTTCTTTTGTCACTTGGAATTTTTGTGTTATTTTTGTGTTTGCATTTAGTTTTACCTCTGGTAGTATATCGTTTAATTTTGGTCATACTGAACATGAAATATGATGTTTTTTGTGAGGGGACATTTTCAGAATAAAGCTATATTTAGTTAACACTTTTGAATCCTGTGTTGTCTATGTAGCTTCATAGCTTTTGAATTCTAAGAATGTGTTTTCAAGATAGAAATTCTTTGCTCTCTTTTTAAGGCATTTGTATTATCGCATAGCAAAATAGAATTTGTGAAATTTCTGCATTATTTATATAAACACTTTTTCAAATTTTTTTTAGCGTCAAACTACTAGTATTGGCTCTGTCTTGTTATAAATGATGATTTTTGACATTTTTTTCCTCAAGATTCTTGTTTAATATCTTGGGCTTATCTCAATAATAGAATCCTAGTACTAACAAAGAGCCTTGATAGGTTACATGTACCGTGGGTAATTCGTATTTTACAGATAGCAAAGAGGAGTCAACAACTTCAACATATTATTTCAGTAAATTCTCTCTTATGTGCATCCCAAACCCAAAAGCAATTTAAATATGACCGCTTGTGTTCTTTGACATTCTTTAGGGATATTTTCTCATTTTATGAACTTTAAAAAACTATTGCTACCAAAATTATTTTCTCTTTAGATTCAACAGCTTTCAAAAAAGGAAATAGAAGACTTGCTTCGAAGAGGTGCTTATGGTGCCATTATGGAGGAAGAAGATGAAGGCTCTAAATTCTGTGAAGAGGACATCGATCAGATTTTACTGCGTCGTACAAAAACTATCACAATTGAATCAGAAGGACGTGGGTCAACATTTGCTAAGGTAACAGTGAATGCTATTTTATAAATATAGCTGTGATGTTCACATCTTCTACTGAAAATATTTAACTGTCTCTTACTGTAAATGTTTAAATATACTGAATTTTATAAAGTAGGAAGTGATTAATTCTGTATAAAATGAAAGAGCCAGAGAATAAGGAAAACCTTTGCAGAGAAAATAACATTTAAGCTGAGTCTTGAAAGAATTTTGGATTTGATTATGTTACAAAGAGAAAGAGAAAGCCACCTAAATGAATCATACATTGCTAAACTACAAGGAACACTTTAGGAACATAACATAGGCATATATGGATACATGGGATGAATTAGATGGAGATGAAACTGAAGGAGTTAGGGACATTGGACCTAAATTGTGAAGAGCTTTGTGTGCCATTTTGAGGAGTTTGAACTTGATCCTGAGGCAGTTAAGAAGGTTTAAAGCATTTCAAGTAGAAATTGGACATAATGCAATCTAATTGAGAAATTTAACTCTAGCAGCAGTATTGAGAACAGCTTGGAAAGGGGAAAGACTGGAGGCAGGGAGATCATTTAAGAGGCCTGTGTAGGAAATAATGGGTGAACTAGGGTAGTGGAGACCCACTTGAATTCAGTAGGATTTGATGACCAATGAGCAATTTGTAGAAGGCAGAATCAAAAGTGACTTGAAGATTCTGGCTTGAGTAGCTATGAGGGTCATGGTGCATTAAGATAGAGAATGCAAGAAAAGGAGGTTCCTATAGGTAAAATAAAATACTAAAGGTGTTATATTTGTGACATTTACAGGGCATCCAGCTGGGGATGTCTAGAAGATTTGCCTAGGACACAGATGTAGATTTGGAAGTAATAGAGAGTAAAGCAGAAGAAAGTACTATTTTGGAAACAAAAGGAATACTGCAGAAGTAAAATAAAATATAAGGATGAAAACTAAAACTAGTCATGATTGGGTAGATATGTGCCCTGGCTCTAGTTTCTTTTCTGGGAAATCTTATTTACTTTTGATTCCTTGGTTCTGTACTCTATGTGTAGATATTTTTTTCCTCATTTAGAAATTATCAGAAATCTAGTTAATATCAAAAGATATTAGTTATGGTTATTGTTTTTGTTGGTTAGGCTAACATAGAGATATTCTCCTTAAAGGTGCAAAGCATTTCGTGACCACGTGTGATTCTAGGCTGCCTCATTTAGAATGTTAATGATAATAATCATGGAAAGTCAAAACACCAGAGTTTGAATTCTGACTCATAAGCTGAGTGACCTTGGATAATTAACCTCTGTGACTCTTGGCTTTAAAGAGGAGATCATAGTAATAATCATGCTTGGCCTTTCCTACTTTACTGTAAAGTGCTATGTCAGTATTATTTTACGTAGAGGATTCAAATGTACTCTAGTCATAATGAGCTATGCTGTGAGAATTAGAAATGCTTAAGCATTTAAATATCTGTTTTAAACCCTCATACGAGGGAATAACTTACATTTGAAAAGAGAGAGGACTGAAGAGATACCGCAATAGCTGAGGGGAATCCAGAGAGGTTGCTGTAGTTGTTTTATAATTTGTTCATTTCCCAAATGATTTGTTCATTCCCATAGTTGTATGGGAAGGCCAATAGATGGTGGACATTTGGCATAATGGAATATGGAGCCACTATGTAGTGACATCGAAAGTGTAAAGTTGCTAGTATTTTATACTTTTTCTTGGAATTTCCAAAGACTGCAGTTGTCTTCAGGGAATGCTCAGTTGTCTTGAGTGATTTGTATAAAGTAATTCCAATCTGTGTTTCTTTGCATTATCAAATAGTATTTAATAAGGAGTTACATATATGGAACAGGGTGCTTATGAGAATATTTCGACTTAGTACATACTCATCAAATAGAACTCATTATTGGTAACCTCATTTTTAAGTGGTTACATCACCTAAGCCTTGTTCTGAGATACTTTCATAAAGGCAGTCAGATGGGTTCTAAAAATAGAAATGTTTCTATTATGATTTTTTTTTTAAGATTTGGTATATAACAAAAGACTTTGAATTGTTTAATTTACAAACAAAACAAAACCATCTGAATCGTGCTTCAGGTGGATTGCTTATTTGTAAGGACCCATCTGTGGTACTTAACCATCTTTCTGCTACTTTCTGTCATAGGAAGATGAATTTCACCATGAAAAAGTCTTCCCTTGCAAGTAATATAGGGATTTTATGGTTGAAGGAATGCATTTTAAGAAAAATAATTTGGGGGGTAACTAGGATATTAGGATTTAACATTCGGAAGTAGTCACTAAACCTGTACTTGCTGGTATCTTCTACAACAGGCATTTCATTTCTATAGGGATAATCCATTATTGCAATCCTTGAGATTCATGTAAGTTATCTTGAAAATAGGTTATATGTCAATTAACAGCATCTTGAATTATTTAGAAATTTAAAAAATTTTTTATTTGAAAAATAAACTTATCATCTTTTATAATGAATGTCATAAAAGCTATTTAATTATGAAGCTTAGTTTCTTACTGGCAAATTATTTAAATTATGAACAGTTGTCTGGTAGCAGAATAAAAATGATTATATACTGTACCATAGAATTTTCTTTTCTTAGGTAAGTAACCAACAAGTAACATGCTTTAAAATCTGTTTCCTTTTAATGACTTTTCATATTTGATGGCTTTTCATGCTAAATGTTCTCCAATTCCTATAAAGCAAATACTCATTTACTGGATTGGTTAAATCTCAAGAGACATGTATCAGTGAAAATGTAGTACAGAATAAAACCTTGTGAACTTCATTAAGTGAACCTTTCACTGTTTCTGAAAATCGATGAGTTTATATTAATGAAGATTTTAAAGTATCATTATGTCCTCAGTTATGAGAAATTCATTTCCGAATTAACGAAACAAAGCCCCCTCATAGTTAAGGAATTAAATGTAGTTAGATGTCTGTCCCCTATGCTCATTCATACCAGTTTGATGAATTGTTATCATGTACTTTTATACAATGATGATGGCTATGTTGTTTTCATTTTATCAAACTAGTTAGCCTTTATTCTTTGGTGCTAGACATATGAGTTTTTATGATATGTGGTTTATCATTAAGAGGTGTCTGATATTATTTCCTGTTGCCGCTGTAACAAATCTCACAAATTTAGTGGCTTAAAACAACACAAATTTATTCTCTTATAGTTCTAGATATCAGAAGTCCAACATGAGTCTTACAGAGATAAAAAGCAAGGTGTCAGCAGGGCTGGTTCATTCTGGAGGCTCCAGGGGAGAATCTGTTTCTTATCTCTTCCAGTTCCTAAGACTGCCTGCATTCCTTGGCTTGTGGCCACAGTACTCCAATCTCTGCTTCTGTCGTGTCATATCCTTTTCCTTTTCTAGAGTCATACCTCCCTCTCTATCCCTCTTGTAACAAAAATTGTAATTACATTTAGGGCCCACTTGGATAATACAAACTTATCTCCCTATTTCAAGATTCTTAATCATATCTGCAGAGTCCCTTTTGCCTTATAAGGCAACACTCACAAGGTTCCAGGGATTAGGACCAGATATCTTTGGGGCCATTAGTCAGCCTACCATACTCATCATTTCAAAAAAATAAAAATTACTTTTTTTCAGTAGTTTCAAAATATTTAAGCTATAGTTTAGAGTAATCCAAAAAAAAAAAAAATTTAAATTCATTTCATTAAAGTGTTTGTTCCTGTCATTCCTATTTCATAAATATGCCAGCAAAATACACATTTTAAACACTTGTAGATTTTTTTGGTTTGTTTTTGTCTTTGAGACAGGGTCTCACTCTGTCACCCAGGCTCTGGGGTGCAGGGCATCATCATAGCTCACTACAGCCTTGAATTCCTGCACTGAAGCCATCCTCCTGCTTCAGCCTCCCAAGTAGCTGGGACAACAGGCTCTGTGCCACTACATCGGGTTTTTAAAAAAATTTTTTATAGAGATGGGTGTTGGTAGGGGTGGTTCTTGCTTTGTTGCACAGGCTGGTCTCAAACTCCCAACCTCAAGCAATCCTCTCGCCTCAGCCTCCCAAAATGCTGGGATTATAGGTGTGAATGACCGCACCGTGCCAACTCTTGTTTTATACAATATACAAGCATCTTAAAAGCTGACCCTCAAAAGAATACTAGATGGAATGAATGAATGTACTTATTACTTTATAAACAATGACATGAACAGAATCTGAAGTTCAGCAGGAGGCATTTAACATTTTAATTTTGTTCCTATTTTTAGACTTTTTATAAAGTTTTAAACTACACATACAGACAGAATATTTTAATGAAATATTGTGTACTCATCACCGAGCTTCAACAATTATCAGCTTATGCTAAACTTGTTTCATCACCTACCACTTATTTTTTGTATTGTTTTAAATCAAATTCCAGATATCATATCATCACATTTATACATTTCCATAGGTATCATTAAAGATAGACTTTTTAAATATAATTCCTTGGTATTAATTATCTAGTGCTTAAACTGCCAGTCATCTTGAATGTCATAAATGGCTTGTTTGCTTTTAACAGTTTTATTACCTTTTTAATGTGGGATTTTCTGCATTTTAACATTTCATCAAGATGGTTTTTTAATGAAGATGTTTATCTTTTGATTATATCCCAGACATAATTAGGCATTATCTTAAAGCCATTTGCTAGTTATATTCTCCTTTGGAAGTCTTTTATGTGAGCGTATTCTTCCATTTATTTTTATAACATTGACATGTATTTTTCAGGCCCTTTTCTTAATGCATTGTGTATCTTCACTGCTTTTTTCATTTTTATAAAGCGCTTTGAAGACATTACTTTGACATGGCTTATCTATTTTTCAGTGACTTAAGTTGTAAATAATGTTTAAGTGTAACATCTAAAATTTCTTCTGATTTTATTTAATATAATTTCTGTAATATTTAAGATAATAATCACTTACATTGTCTTCTTTATTTTCCTCTGTATTTTCTTAAATTTTGATTATGCAGTATTTTTGTTGTAAAGAAAAGAATTTTTAAAATAAAGACAGAAAATGTTTCATTTTTCTTTATTTCCCACATACTATGTTGCGTTTTCTTTAGGAGATACATCTGTCTGAAAGTGTGATAAAAATAAAGTAGGAATACACCAGAAAATGAACTGTATAGTGCAAGCAGGTTTTGAAAGTCCTATTCTAACCTAATTTCTTAACGTTTATGTAGTATTTTTAGAAAGCATTATCTCTGTCTTCTGTAGCTTCCTCACCAAAAAGATTTGATCCTTGCTTACCAAATGTTTGAGTTAACTAACATTAATGATTTATTTAACTCTGTACCTAAACTCCAGTCTGTGTTGGCATTAAGCCTTTGCCTTAAGCAGCTGCTGTGCTATGTTTCAGACCACTGGATTTGAAACAACCTTTGAATATATGTGTATGCAGAGTTCAAATTCTATCTACAGTAAATGTGAGGAGGTAATGTTTTAAGTATACTTTGATAGATTTTTCCTCTAAGCTTCAAAACATTTTGAAAAACTGCTATTATACATTTCAGGCGAGTTTTGTGGCATCTGGAAACCGGACAGATATTTCTTTAGATGATCCCAACTTCTGGCAAAAATGGGCTAAAAAGGCAGAAATAGATATAGATGCCATCAGTGGCAGAGTAAGTATTCTTTCCCTCTAAAAAAATTTTTCTTTTGGGATCCTTTGCAATATCATTGTAATATTTTAAGGTGACTATGCAGTTACTGAAGTAAATTTCCACATACATAAGTTGAAGAAGGGGAGTAGAATGAACCGAGTCACACTGCTTCAGTTTAATACTTCTGATATCTGTCACGATGGGTTGTAATATAGGGAAAGTTTAACTTTTGTGTATAAGTGACATTCTTAAGATTACGTTTTTAAAATTTTTTTAATGTCTTCAAATTGTAGGTTACATTTATTTTGCTTTATAATTTTGGATTTTTGGTGTCAGAACCCATTAATGATGATCTAATAAAATATAAAAGAAGAAAAAAGGTGGTCAAGAAAATGGCATTTTAGAACTATTTCCTTTATGACTTCCCTCAGAGCTAAGAAAGAAAGGGTCAAAAACTAAAATAGAGGCCGGGTGTGGTGGCTTACGCCTGTAATCCTACCTCTCTGGGAGGCCGAGGCGGGCCAATTGCTCAAGGTCAGGAGTTCGAAACCAGCCTGAGCAAGAGTGAGACCCCCGTCTCTACTATAAATAGAAAGAAATTAGCTGGACAACTAAAAATATATAGAAAAAATTAGCCGGGCATGGTGGTGCATGCCTGTAGTCCCAGCTACTCGAGAGGCTGAGGCAGAAGGATCACTTGAGCCCAGGAGTTTGAGGTTGCTGTGAGCTAGGCTGACGCCAGGGCACTCATTCTAGCCTGGGCAACACAGCGAGACTCTGTCTCAAAAAAAAAAAAAAACTACAGTCGAATTTATGGAACTGATAATAATAGCATTTTCACTTTCTAAGACACCTGCTTACTTACTAAGACACCTATGTAATAGTATAGAAATCAATATTTGTGAACCTTACCTATTATCACAGTAAGATGACTAGATGATTATCACAGCTAGATGATTAAAGGAATTTAATATTAAGCATTGATTCATGGGATCTCTTTTGATAGATAGCCTTTTAAAATGTAAAGCTTCACAATTGGGAATAACTCTACTGCCGTCATTATTGTTTAATGTATATTAGAAATATGTAATTATGTGTGCAACAAATAAATTTAAAAAGATAATTATAAAATTATTTGCATATAATATATTCATATACCCAAAAAAGCAGTAGAATCTGCAAAACACTGGTAAAATTCATAAATGAGTTTAGTGAATTAACTGGATAGACGATAAATTGCCATTTAGCCTTCCTAAATATCAGTACTAACAGAAGTAGAAAAATACAATGCAAGAGGAGATCTGCTTCACAGTAGAAAAAAGGATGTAGAACACCTAAGAATATACCTGAAGAAAGATGTATATGATTTCAGTAAAGTGAAATTTAGCTGGGAGATTTGTCAGTTGGAGGTTTTTTTTTTTTTTTTTTGGAACAGTCTCACTTTGTTGCCCAGGCTAGAGTGCTGTGGTGTCAGCCTAGCTCACAGCAACCTCAAATTCTGGGCTCAAGCAATCCTTTTGACTCAGCCTCTCAAGTAGCTGGGACTACAGGCATGCGCCACCATGCCCAGCCAATTTTTTCTATATATTTTAGTTGGCCAGTTAATTTCTTTCTATTTTTGGTAGAGATGGGGTCTCGCTCTTGCTCAAGCTGGTTTCAAACTCCTAACCTTGAGCGATCTACCAGCCTCGGCCTCCCAGAGTGCTAGGATTACAGGCATCAGCCACCATGCCCAGCCCAGTTGGAGATATTTTAAACGTTTTAAGAATTAGTTTGTAAACATAGAAATTTTAATTTATAGATGTGATGCAACCCAAGTCAAAATGCTAAGCAATTTTTTCATGTAACTAGACAAAATAAAATTAAATTTTCATTGGGAGAATATTTAATACATGCTGAGGAATCTGTCCTGCAGTATGCATGTATGTACAATGATAATGTAGTACAGTGATGCTCACTGCAGCATGTTTTTATTATAGCAAAAATTTAGGAACTAAATTGCCTACAGGAGAGCAATGGTACATTTATACTGTATAATGCACTAATTTAAAAAATAATCATGGTCATCCTTATGTACTATATACCATGTACTAATATAGAGCTCCAAGACAGAGAGAGATGCAAAGTAATACTTACAATGTGATCTCTATGATTTTTCAATAGTACATATTAGTAATTACATTCTTGTTGGTAAGACAGCAGTAAACAAATATATAAGAGAGTTGAAGAAAATAGTAAGATAGTAGAGAATGCTGGACAAGTAGAAATAGCATTACGTAAAGTGAACAAAGGAGATCGCTCTGAGGGGACATTTGTACTGAGAATTTGATTGATGAGAAAGAGCCAACACAGCGTAAAGATGTGAGTAAAAGCTTTTGAGGCAGAGGGAATGGCAATGACCCATTGGTGTAAATAAGCTTGGTATATTCCAAAATAAGAAAGACGTTGTGGCAGAATGTTGAGTTAGTGAGTGTGGTGTTACATGAAGTCAGAGACCAAAGACGTGGGTCAAATCAACAGGATGTTATAAATAAACATATTATATGAAAGCATATAGTCATTTAATATGTGTGTAATAACATTTTTAATTTATACTTTGGTAGAAAAATAATATTCTATAAATGAAGTACAATAAAGACTAGCATTACTTACTATATGTTATAGTGTTAATATATTAACAATAGTAATTTAAATAATATAGTACGAGCAGAAAGATACAAAGAATAGAATAAGAACAGAAAGACCAAATTGGCTGGGCGTGTGGGTCACACCTGTAATCCTAACACTCTGGGTGGCTGAGGTGGTAGGATCGCTTGAGCTCAGGAGTTTGAGACCAGCCTGAGCAAGAGCCAGACCCTGTCTCTACTAAAAATAGAAAAATTAGCCCAACGTCATGGTGTGCGCCTGTAATACCAGCTACTCAGAAGGCTGAGGCAGGAGGATCACTTGAGCCCAGGAGTTTGAGGTTCCTGTGAGCTAGGCTGATGCTATGGCGTTCTGCTTAGGGCAATGGAGTGAGACTGTGTCTCAAAAAAAAAAAAAAAAAAGACCAAGTTATAAGATTTTAATATAGAAATAGTATTAAAGAAAGAAGGATTACTTAATAAATGGTAATTAGGATATTGGGTTAGCATTGGAGGGAGTATTATAATACTATGCTCCATACCATGTAAACTCTAATTTGTGATTAAAAGTTTTATAATATTAATCAAAGCATGAAAAATAGAAGAAACTAGATTTCAAATATTTGGCGGGAAAACATTCTAAATTAGAAATCACAAAGGAAATGATTGGCATGTTCAACTATGTAAGACAGAATTATGTAATGGAAAAATAAAAGCGCAGTCAGACTGCTGACACTGTAGCAGATATGTGTATGAAATTTAATGTTTTTATTTTGTAAAAGCTAATATAAATTGATCAGAAATTTATCAAAATCTCAAAAGATTATGGGCAAAAGGCATTTGAAACTTTACTCAGGAAAAAAAAATACTATTTTTAAAAGAAACTGGGAAGAGGAAAAAGGGGAAAAGGGACAACTCTTCCTTATAGAAGAATTTCATTGAATAAATGTAGACGGAATGAGGGAAATAGAAAATCACAATTAATCCACCATGGTAATAATTGTAATAGACAAGATCCATCACTGAATTCTAAGATTAGTGGGTGAAAGTTTAAGGAGAAACAGAATATTTATGTATTCTCAAAGTATATCTCCCAAAATATTTATTAGTTACAAAAGGAAAACTAACTTTATAGTCGAAAAACCAGTAATAAGACATGTTAACATCATGTGCCCCCTTAAATACAATGCACTATGTATATATTATGGTATACCAGAACCTTCATGGTCTGGTCCCTGCTTTCTCTTGTACCATTAAATTTTTAAGAATTCTTTCTAGTTAATACTACAAGTTTTGTGAGGTTTTCTCTGACTTCCTTTGTACCCATCTTGTATCATAAAATATTTCATTTTGAATAACATTTATTTACACATTTGTCTGACCCTTAAGACTATGGATTCCTTATGAACAGAAACTGTCTTATGGCATCTTTATATCCACAGCCCATACATAAGATAGTGCCTAACTTAGAGAAGTTTCTCAGTAAAGGTAAAAAGTGTGTCAACTTAAGTTGTTTTGAATGAATTAAACTGAATTGAACATAGGTTAATAGATTTATTGCCTTGCTTTTTGTATGTTAGTATAACTCTTTTGGAAAGCATTGTAAAATACTCATAACTTTTCACCAATATTTCCATTCCTAGGTATTCCCTTTTGGATTTATCTTTAGGATAAACTTAGGTCACAAAGATTTACTTTAGCATCATTTATCTTAAAAATTGAAAACAGTCTAAACTAAATTATGAATTAAGTAAAGAAAATTACGAAGCATAAATTCAGCTTAAAATATATTTTATGATTATTGTAGCACAGTAACATCTATGTTAGTAATATAATGCAAAAAACCAAATTCTTTTTATCCTATGGGTATAATGTCATAAAATTATACATATGTGGTAGTAAGAATTTTAAAGGAATATAAGAAATCTTAAGTTGATTTGGTAGGTTGGTGAAATTGTTAGTAATTTCTTTTTTTCTGGCTTTCTATAATGTTTGCACAATTTGAAAGGTGAAAATGTAGAACATTGTTATAAGAAAAATCATAAAAGAACCATTAAGTAATAGCTGTTAAATTTTATAGAACAGCTTGGTTATTGACACTCCAAGAATTAGGAAGCAAACAAGACCCTTCAGTGCCACGAAAGATGAATTGGCTGAATTATCTGAAGCTGAAAGTGAAGGAGATGAAAAGCCCAAACTCCGGAGACCCTGTGACCGTTCCAATGGCTATGGAAGAACTGAATGCTTTAGAGTTGAGAAAAACCTGCTAGTTTATGGGTAAATATTACTTTTGATGTTTACTATAAGTAGTTTGGTATATAAAATTACAGAGAATACATAGTTTCATGTATTTTTTTTATCTTGCTAGAATCAGTAAAATGTATCTTTAAAGTACCCTGAATTTCTGTGTTTAATATATATTTAGTAGAAGAATGTTGGGATAACCTTAAGTGTTTAAATTCTAAATGTATCACTAAAGTCAAACCCTTGTTTTCAAATTTGCATATTCAGTAATACCAATTGGATAATGTTATTATGCTATCCATTATTGAATAAAATATACTAGAAATTACTCGACCGTGCCTCTGCATTTTACGCATGGGGGGAATAACTTCATTAGCAAATTGTGTTAATAATAAAAATTTTTTTCTACCTTTTCGTGTCTTTTTTCCATGAGTGATAGTCTTTTCTCTACAACTTAACTCAATGTAAACAGTACTTTTTTTAACCAGGTGGGGCCGATGGAGAGAGATTCTATCTCATGGCCGTTTTAAAAGGCAGCTGAATGAGCACGATGTAGAAATAATTTGCCGAGCCCTCTTAGCATATTGCCTTGTTCACTACCGAGGAGATGAGAAAATTAAAGGCTTCATATGGGATCTCATTACTCCAACTGAAGATGGGCAGACACGAGAGCTACAAAATCATCTAGGTAAGAACAATATTTTGTTCTTAAATGTATTTTTAATTATATAAGTAATACTTAACATGTTCTTCTATGAGATACTAAAGCATTACAGATAATATTAAAGAACCTTAACCTTCACTCCCAATTCAAGTTCCAGCTTCAGAAAATGCCAGTGTTATCAGTTTGGTAGGTTTTAATACCTAAGATGTAATCTATGGATCAACAACAGTAGCATCTCCTGGGAGCTTCTTAGAAATGCAGAATCATAGGCCTTAGACTTACTGAATCGGAATCTGCATTTTAACAGATTCTCAGTAACTAGAATGCATATTAAAGTTTGAGAAACACTGATACACATTTTACATCTTCATACTTTGCTGTCCAAAGTGGCTATACCCAATTTACAATCCTATCAGTCCTATGCAAGTACTATTTTCTCCATAGCTTTGCTAATGGAACATTCTTTTCTGTGTAAAATCATTCTTTTTTTTTTTTGAGACAGGATCTCACTGTATTGTCCAGGCTGAAGTGCAATAGTGCAATCATAGCTCACTGTAGCCTCATACTCCTAGGGTCAAGTAATCCTCCTACCTCAGCCTCCCAAGTAGCTGAGACTACAGGTGCCTGCCACTACATCTGGCTAATTTTTCTATTATTTTTGGTAGAGACAGGGTCTTGCTATGTTGCTCAGGCTTGTCTCAAACTCCTGGCCTCAATCAATGCTGTCACTTCAGCCTCTAAAACTGATAGGATTATATGCAGGGGCCACTGGAAAATTCTTTTTTTTTTTTTTTTTTTTTTTTATACAGATTCACAATCTATTGCCTGGGCTAGAGTGCCGTGGCATTAGCCTAGCTCACAGCAACCTCAAACTCTGGGGCTCAAGCGATCCTCCTGCCTCAGCCTCCCGAGTAGCTGGGACTACAGGCATGCACCACCATGCCCGGCTAATTTTTTCTATATATATTTAGTTGGCCAATTAATTTGTTTCTATTATTAGTAGAGACGGGGTCTCACTCTTGCTCAGGCTGGTTTCGAACTCCTGACCTTGAGAGATCCGCCCGCCTCGGCCTCCCAGAGTGCTAGGATTACAGGCGTGAGCCACCGCGCCCGGCCTGTCCACAGCATTTTTGTGATCCTGGTGCGGGGGAGCTGTACCAAGCTGTGGATGGGCTGCTGGAGTGGGACTCCCAGGGCTGGGCCCTAGAGCTCCAGCTAAAATAGAAACATTGGGCCAGCACTAAGCTGATGCTTTCCACTGTCCTGAAAGGAAAGTCATCCAGGAAGAGATACAGTTCCCTGCCTCAGGTTAGCCCAGCTTCAGGGGACTTGATAGTGTATCTGCTTATGTATCACCTGGGCTGGCTGTTGTCCCAGAGATAATTGAATGTCTTAACATTTGTAAAACCACAGGAAGGGAGCTAAAAACCCAGGCTCCCTGTTGGCCAGGGCAAGGAGCGGCCCTTGCACAGAGGAGGCACAGGAAGGAAACTAAAGTTTACTGATGGTCTACTGTGTATCAGATACCATGTCAGGAACATGAATTTTCTTCTTCAATTCTCACAACACTCTAAATATGTAAATACTTCTATTTTTTTTTAATAGCTGAGAGGAAGCTTGGAGGAATTAAAATATCATGCTTCTGAGCTAATAAGATGATAGTAGCAGCATTCATTCCAACCTAGGTCTGTCTACTTCCAAAGGCCAGGCTTGGGGGTTGCACCCCAGGCCAGCCCCTCGGGCGCCCCCAGTGTACCAGAGCTCACTCCATTGTGCATTTCTGGGCACTTTCCAGGGCCCTAACAGATGTGCTGAAGACAACTTTGTTCCTGTGGAAGACTACTTTCCTCTCCCTTTAAGTCCTTGTTAACTTTATGCCCCTAGAACCCAAGAAATTTCACAGTTGCGTTCCTGCTTCTTGCTTGCACTACATCTGTTCTGCACAGAACCATCTATTATGTTAACTTGTTTAATGTTTTTACAGATATGTATCTTCTCTCCCCAGCATCAGCACAGCATCTGGCACATAGTAGGTGTTCAATAAGTACAGGTTGAATGAATGAATATTAGCTCCCCCTTAGGCTTCTTTGTATCTCTGTATCTCCCACTGGTCTAGAGACCAGTAAGATTCTCCCAAACCTGATATTGTTTGTGTCATTCATTTGGAAAAATTTTATGTCCTCTTCCCTGTTGTTGTCCTTAGGCCACCCTTGGCATCTTGGAATATGTTTAAATTGTTTATGTTTGTGGATCTTGACTTCCCAACTTGATTTCAACTTTGTTAGGCAAGGAACATTTCTTGCATGGCAGTAACTCGCACAAAATTATTTCACATTGAGCAGGGAACTTAGAAGGAAGTCACAAAAGCTACTGAGCAGCCAGGTAGGTTTTACAAAGTCCACGTGCCAAAGCTCATGTATGTCATTCACTGGAGGGTCCAACAAACACTCTTTCAGAGCCTGTTTACTCCCATTCTAGGTCAATGCCTTTTAAGTTTGAAACATGTGTCTTCCTACATCATAGTAATAACATTTTAGTATCAATTCATTGAGAAAATGATTGTAAAATTTCCTATGAAATTAATAACTCCTCGAAACAAATTATTTCATACATCGCAATAGCATCTGCATATGTGAGAGATTTATGACTTATTCAGTCCCAAAACAGGGTTGCCTTGCAGGAGGCCCATGAGTGGGTGCCCTGTTTGAAACCAGCAGATCTCAGCATTTCTTCCTCTGTTACCCACACAGAGGATGATGGCTGCTATTGGATACAAGTGACTGGGAGGAAGGATGTTGTAAGGTTAACCTTGAATCTTCTTTGTCTTTTTAAAGTAAATCCTCTATGAGCTTTGCAACTTTATTTCAATTTCACACTCTTCAGAGGGATTGGAGCACCCTTGGGGCAGGACTGCATGGCTGAGAGCCAAGTTCTGCGGATCAGTTCTAACTGGTTATAAGCAGACATGGTATAGGGCAGTGGTTATGATCATTGTCTCCAGCACAGACTGCCCAGGTCCGAATGCCATGTCCACAACTGGTTAGCTGTGTGACTTTGAGCAAGACATATAGCTTCTCAGGGCCTCAGTTCCTTCTTCTGCTAAATGGGGAATAACACTAGCACCTGCCTTAAAGGGTTGTTATGAGGACTGAATATATGAGTTAATATACAACAAGCACTTAGAATAGCGCCTGGTACATAGCAAAACTCTGTATGATTGTTAATATTATCTTTTTATTACATCAAACTCGATCACCAGAATTTCTAGCTCGGAATCAGAAGCCACTCATAAGGGGGAGGAAGGCACACTTCTAGAGGCAGGCATCAATAAGAAGAGACAACCCATAGCTAACACTGAAAGCTGTGAAGAGTAGCACAAGAATGCCAAGGCACAGCAGGCTGAGCCACATGGTGGAGGGCAAAGAGCCCCAGACAATGCTGAGGTCGTAACCTTGTCCTGCAAAGTTCAGCTCTGAATCATCAGGAAAAGGTTACATGTTACAAGTGTTCCGTTACAAGGTTTTCTGTCTTGAAAAGATTTTAATCACAGTTATTAAGATGAAAGAGGTCATCTTTCCTCAGCTATGAGCAAAGGATGGAGGAGGCCTTGAAGGACAGTCTGGACTGGCATGCTGTGTGCCGTTCCCGGCATTGCAGGGCACAGGCAATACTACAGCACTGCTCACCGTCTTCTCCTGAGTCAGCAAAATGACTCGCACATAGTAGGTGCAATCTGAGTTGATGTCTGGTGTCAGACTACGGAGCAAGGACCATGGCCAGGCAGCACCACTGCACTAGACTTTGTGGGGGGAACGTAAGAGTCATAAGATGTGGGCCCTGCCCTTAAGTAACCTGCAGTCTAGGGAGACCTTGGACTTCCTAGGCTCTCTCTGCAGACATTGACTGAAACCTGTGCTACCATGAGTCTAGAGGGTGGAAGACAACTGGGTGCCAATGTGTGTGGGAAATATGCAGCAGGCATAAGAAATGAGGCTCAGTGCAGATCAAGGCAATCACGAAGGGCTTCATAGCAAAAGAGGACTGCCTGTGGCTGGGCACTGAAGAACCAATAGAGCTCACGTGATTATCGGGGAGACCCAGCTGGACAGGCAACCCAGCATAGGTGGAAAGGCAGGGGCAAGCGTGAGCAGGCCGCGCTCACAGGTCAGCAATGCCAGCATGCCTGGAGCAGGAGAATAACATAGAATCACTAGCAAAGTCCAGTAAGGCCGAGGGACATGCCTGTAGACACCCCTGGCATGGGGTGTCATGCCAGGTCTCCCTAGCTACGGTGACACCATCTCCTCCACCATCACCTCCTCCTCACCCTCAGGTGAGCAAGAAAGACCAGACACCTAATCTTGGATTCCCTAGGCTACGGCCTTACACCCTGCCTTTCCCTGGGGTGCTCTCTGCCCCTTCCACCCCCACCCTGCATGACCCCGTAAGGTCTGGGCAGACACCCTCTGTGGGAGGAGAGCTGGCAGCGCTTGGAGCAGGTGAGTCAGTCTCCTGGGCGTGGCCTCCTCCCAGCCCCCTCTCGGTAGGGCTTACCTCAGCTGTGGAGGGACGCTCATCTTTGCGGGAGGCTTCCCTTTCCTGCCATGCCTGTGGCACTAGCTTTCCACACCCTCCACCAACTTCTCTTGTCCTCCCGCTACGTAAGGGGCCTGGGCCAATGGGCCTTTCGTGAAGCCTGGCACTCCCCTACTCTGAAGTTCTCGTTCCTTTCTTTGCTCTTGTGAAACTCCCTGGCTCTGTGGGCAGATGCCCTGGCAGCACCAGCACTGAGCAAGTAGCTACAGGCCAAGGGCCCTGGTGCCCACTCCTGCCGCCAGCGCTCTGCAAGCCCCAGCCAGGAGGTCTGTTTGCCTGGCCCCCGTGCCAGGCATCCCTGCTCCCGGCTCCGCCTGCCCAGGCAGCTGTCCCATCACCGGGAGGCGGGCACAAGCCCCTGCACAAGCCCACAGGTGGCCGAGGGTCTCCCCGTGGCCCAACACCCTGACTAGCAGCTAGAGAGAACTTCCAAGTTTAGTGCTGTGAGGCCTCAGCCTTTGGGGCCTTCAAGAGGACTCAAAAACTCCCATGGGCAGAAATGTCAAGACTGTGCAGGCTGCAGGAGGGGTTGTCCTGCAGAGAACTAAGGAGGCCAAGTCTTCCTCCATTGGTTAGAGTGGACTAGATGCCCGAGTTCCATGCCTGGAAACTTGGATGTGGTAATGGCTACGCAGAGGAGTCTTCTCGCATCTCCCAGCCTTCAGCCCTCCGAGTGTCCACACTTACTCTTTCCCCCTCTCTCCACCCTGATGTCTTCTTCAGGATCATGGAACACGGTGGGGAGAGGGCTGCAGGGAAGGGGGAGAACTAACGTTCAGTGAGTGTCTGCTCTGTGCCAGGCAGCTGTGCAGTTCTCAAATCAGTTGATCCTTTGAAGTAGGTGTTATTACTTGCTCCACCTGCACACACACACATGCTTTATGGAGGAAGGTACAAGAAAGGGACCTTAGAAGAGATTGTCTGGTACAAACCTCTCATTTTCCAAGCTAGAGAACAAAAGCCCAGAGAGCTGAAACAGTTTGCTCCAGGTCTCACAACGCATTCTCGAGAACCCAGCCTCCCTGATGCCCAGACCATCCTGCCTCTTAAACTCTCTTTTTTCTCCTGCATAGACCTTCGTTTTCATCATAGAGAACCCCATTTTCCTCCATACAGTGGAGTCAGAGTCCCCGTGGCAGGGAGGCCCCCCAGGGAGTCCCGGGTGTTGAAGCCCCTCCCATCTTGGGCCTTTAATGATGGAGGAAGGTTTCTTGGAGGGGCTGCGGCTCTCCTGATCCCCTTCCCGCCCCCACAGTCATCCTGACAGATGAGGAGGTGCAGCGGAAGCGTGAGATGATCCTGAAGCGGAAGGAGGAGGAGGCCTTGAAGGACAGTCTGCGGCCCAAGCTGTCCGAGGAGCAGCAGCGCATCATCTCCATCCTGCTGGACGCCCACCACAAGACCTACGACCCCACCTATGCCGACTTCAGCCGGTTCCGGGTACGTCCGCCTGCTGGGGGGCAGGATGAGCCGACCTGGGGAAGATGGGTGGATGTGGAGGGTGAGGGGTGTCCTGGCACAGAGCCAGTGGAAGCGAGGGAGGCTGCTCTGCCCCTCGGTACCAGGAGGCCTCCCCTCCTATGGACCTTCCTCAAAGCCATTCCTATGACAGATCAAGGGCCAAGGGCCAAAGAAGGAATGTGACCCCAAAATATGAGTCTCTGAGACCCTGCCTTTTCCTTCCAGCCTCCAGTTCGCGGAGGTGAGGGTGGAGGGAGCCTTCCTTCCAGGTCCAACTCGAGACACACTGCCGTCTTCTCCGGGGACGACTCCTCCTCAGGCTTAGATCACTACATCACCTCTACAGGTAAGCAGGACCCAGCTGCCCAACTGTGGACTGAAAGAGGCAGAAGGCTCCCTGACATGAGTAACACTCACATACTGAGTGCCACACAGTGTCCTTAAAACAGCCCCTCTTGTACAGATGAGGGGTGACTCTGCCAAGGGCCCACGCTGGGGAAGGGGCCAAGCTGGGGTTCCGGCTGTGCAGGGTGGGCCTCCTGACCCGTGCTCTTTCCTCTAAGCCAGGCTTCTGGCTGGGGCCTCTCCCTGAGGATGACCTCATTTGTTTAAATGGTGTTTTGATCCTGCACCTTTCGGAAGGTGAAATTTGGGGTGGGAGGGCAAGCGTGGGGGTCCCATTGCAGCCCACACTCCACCTGAGCCCTGGGGAACTGCTCTGGGACGGGAAGACCCGCCACCTCCAGCTCACCTGAGAGTCTGGGAGGTATCGTGCTTTTCTTCTTACAGCCCTTTTCTACCTTCCTCTTCATCATCCTGCCTCATCCTCCCCCGTCCTTGTCCTTCCTCCCTCTACCTCTCACTCAACCCTGGTGTCCTCTGCTTGGGGGCCTGCAGGAGGGTAGGCATGCAAAAACCCCCTCCTGTGAGGACAATTTGAACCCTGAGATATGGTACTTCCAGATTCAGTGACAGATCTGTGCGCAGATTCAGAACACGTAGAAGGAGTCCAAGTGCCACCAGCCAGAGACAGCAGTTAGAGCCAGACATTGTGTCCACCCACCCAGAAGTGACAGGATGAAAGTGGTGGCGGGGGGGTGGGGACACTACAGAGAAGCACTGACCCTCCCAGACCCTCACCTGGTAGGATCCTTCCCATGTGCTACTTTTCTCTGCCCGCCTTCCTGCTTTTTCCACGTGGTGGCATATTCATTTGTACCAATGAGGAGCAATCTGTATAATCTATACATTGGCCTGTACTTCACCTTTTAATAATGCTTTCATATTATTTAGGAGTTTTGATGTCCTCTCATGGGTTAATTGATTCAGAGTGCCCACTCCCAGCAATGGTATGTTCAGTATAGCATATAGTTATTTAAAAATTAAATAACTATATATTAATACTATAGTTATTTAATTATAAAAATTACAAAAGCTATAAAAATTAAACAAGTTAACTTTTTTAATTTTTTAAACATTGTTATGCAAAAGTAATACATGGTCATCATAGACATTTAGAAACTATAAACTAAATTATATATATGTAATCTTTAATCCTACTACCCAAAGATAATCACTGTTAACACTATGATATATTTCTTTCCTGTATTTTTTTAAACATGTATGTATATTCAGAAATGGAATTGTGCTGTATACAGACCAATGACTTGCTTTTATTCTCTTAGTAGTATATTGTATAATATATCCATATCATTCGGTATACATCTAGAATGTCCTTTTTAAAGGATTGGATATCTAGAATGTTTTCCCAGCTTTTCAGTAAGATACTATACTTGTGGCTAAATATTTACACACATTCTGGATTTTTTCCTCTTGATGAATTTATGGAAGTGGGATTACTGGTCAGAGAGTACACACAACTGTAGGCTTTCGACCCATAGTGCCAGATGGTTTTCCAGAATACCTGCACAAATTACACCTCCCTTAGCACCCCAGCCCTGCGTAAGGATTGCCTAATTCCCGGCATCTCTGCAAATACTGGCATCAACATGTAAACCTAGTTGTTTCTAGCTTACAGGTGAAAAGTGTAGATGTTCTACTTTGCAGTCCTTTGATCGCTAGTGAGGTTGAACATTTTTTCCCATGGATTGCTTGAGCCCAAATTCATTTTTGATTGAGATCATAGGGAACAACGCGTGGTCTGAAAAATCCTGGTTTGTGGGAGTCTCATTTCTCTGGGTATGTCTGGCTCTTTGATTTCACTGCCTCTCACTGCTGAAAGAAGAGACTGGGAGATTTGCAGAGGGAACTTAGGGCTGAAGAGTGACCTGTGGAGAGAGGTGGTCACTGTGGGATCTCAGCTGGCCCTGCTGCCGGGGCATGCAAGGTCCACATGGCGGCAGGCAGGAGGGGCCTGGCCTGACTGTCCTCAAACAGCTCCTTCTCTTCCCTCGTCTTTCCCAGACATGATGGAGCCGTCCAGCTTCTCCAACCTGGATCTGAATGAAGAGGACTCAGATGACCCTTCTGTGACCCTGGACCTGTCCCAGCTCTCCATGCTGCCCCACCTGGCTGACCTGGTCAGTTATAGCATCCAAAAAGTCATTGGCTTTGCCAAGATGATCCCAGGATTCAGGTAAGAAGCTTCAGTAACTTTTGGGAGCAGGGTCAGAACCCTTGACTGAGGGAAGAAGGCTTGGAGACTACTAGTCCACTGCTTTCCCCAAATAGACTCAGGCCCCACCCAGACCTCCTAAATCAGAGTCTCTGGGGTAGGTCCAGGAATCTGTATTTTAGGAAGTACATTAGGAAATGTATTACTCTGTGGGCCAGTGCTGGAGAGCTAGCCCATCCCTGCGCTTTCTGGATGATGGAAGGAAGGCCCAGAGAGGTTTCATAGCCAGCCAGGGCCCTTTCCTGGTGTCGCAGCCAGCGTGTCTGAGCCAGGCCTGGAACTCCCAGTTCACTGCTGTGCCCACTTCCACTGGCTTGACTCTAATCCTCATGTTATCCCTTTAAATTCAACCTGAATTATTCCTCCACACCCAATTCCAAGACCACAATAAATGATAGAGAAGAGAAAGCTTGGCTGTGTAGACTTGTGAAATAGTCTAGGAGTACTAGAGGGGGACAAGTTTGCTGGCACATATGACCTGGGCATCCATCACCAAAATTTACATTTAAAGACCATTTCCTAACCAAACTGAAACCTTTTTGCCAAAATAGTTAGGAATAAGGAATTCTACTGGAGTAGGGACCCTCCTCTATGGATTCATTCAGACAAATTTCACTCATTCATTCCCATGTTCTTTTGTATTAATACCAATGTTAAAATATTTATGCAGTGTTAAATATTCTTAAAACAATAGAGTATTGGCAGGTTTAGTAGATCTCTTGGGATATAGTTATATCTGTATTTATGTAAATTTATATCCTCGTTCTTTCCAAAATGGTCATTTGGTACATTGCCATAAAAAACATACACAATGTAGTTGAGCAACAGAAAGAAATAAGTCAATATCAGGGAATATTATTTGCATTTCAAGTAGTAGCAATAGCTGTAGTTACAGCAGAAGGGGCAAAACGCTTCCTAGATGCTGGTGCTCAGACTCACAGCTGGAATATTGGGAGCTGGAAAATGCATTAACATTGGCTGGTTCTGGATAGGAACTAATATGAGGTGCCATTTGTTGTTTTGAGGACCCCTTTGCTGGGTAGGGAGGCCATTCATTATTGTCTAAATCCCCACCTTGCCAACTAGTTGATGGTAATTCACAGAACTAGACCCAGCACTTCCCAGTTTGTTTCTGCCTGAAAATGACTGGCTTCATGTTATTTTATGCCTCTCACCAACCCAAACACCAGAAACTCTCCAATGCTGTTGTCCTGGAATTAATGCAAAAATTGTGAAGAAGAGAAAAACATCAAACGGTGTTGAGACACTCTTGCTGCATGGCACATTTGGAGTGCAGGAGGCAGGGCCCCTCTGGCAGGCAGGCAGGAGCAAATGACTGATCTGCGAGCCCAGCATCATGCTGGGGCTGCAGTTTTCCCTCAGAGCCTTTCCTTGGAACTGAGGACACATTCCACAGAGCACAAGTTCCAACTCCCTCCTCCATGCTTCATGTTGCTGTTTGCAAAATCCATGTATTCCAAAGTCTTGTTTTGTGTAAACAGCTAGAGGAAAAACACCATAGCACCGGCATCCATCCTGATGCCAGGCAGCCATCCTCACCTACACAGGACTCATCTTTCCCTGATCTGGTGGGGAATTGGACACCCAGATACCAAGGTTCAGAGATTCTAGGTGGTGGCTGGGAAGGCACACATGGGGAAAAGGTCCTGAAAGGAAAGTTACTTATTAAACCAGATTACCCCAGTGCTGCCCGCATCACCAAGTAACCCTACTTCCATTTCACCCCATGCCCTTGGCCACTGTCCCTTACCCTCCCCCATACCTGGCATGAATAGAACCCCACTCCCCTCAATTTCTCTCCGTAAGATGGAGTTGAAGCATGCCACCTTCCTTTCCTCACTTTCTCCAAGGTTCCCCAGTCTAGTCCTGCAGTCATGGCCAAAGTGAGGTGCATATGGGCAGGTCCTGGAGCTGCCCAGCCATTGATGCAAAATGGGTTAAATTGATCCTGAACATCCCTGAGTTGACTTCTTCCTCTTCAGCATAACTTGAAAAGTCCCAGAGCAGAATGTTGTCCAGTGAAAATGGTTCCAGCCTTGGCAAGAGCTCCTGGCCAAGGGTGGAGTGTGGGGGGACACACTGATGAGGACACTCTCTGTGGCTGGACAGAGGTGATGCCAAGCCTGGACTGGAGCTCAAGCCCAGACTCCAGTTGGGCCCAGGCGGGGCCAGCCCAGCAGCTCTCTGGTTCTGCTGGGTTCTGTTTTTCTAAGAACTGAAAGAACAGTGGCTGCCTCCCTGGTGGCTTTGATCTCGCTGCCTGTAGGCTGGGGCGGAGGGTGTGGGGAAGGCAGAATGAGAGTCCTGTGTGGGTGAGTGGGGAGGGGGGCAGGATGAGTCTCCCATGCAAGCGTGAGACCAACGTGGGGCAGGACTGGATGGGCTGTTCCGGGCGTGAACTGCGGCCTTGGCCTTGTTTCCTCCTCCCACCTCCCTCCCTCAGTCTCTCAGCCTCACCCCACAAATCTCTCTCCTTGTTGGCACTGCTGCAAAAGAAAGGCATGGAGGAGGTGCTGTCAGTAGCAGCATCCAAATGGCCTGGAGCAGCCTTAGAGTGGAGGACTTAGGACCTTCAGGCTTCACTACTGAGTAAAGTGCACAAGAGATAAGGCCACATCAACTGGAGCCTGACCCCAGGCTAAATACCTTCCACTTCACTGCCATTTCCATTTCCAGGGCTCCTTCCCAGGCCACAGGCCTGGGGGTCACCATGCTTCCCTCATCCTATGCCCTTTTCTCCTTATTTGTTTACTCATCCATCCAACAAATTGCCTTCTTATGTAAACTGCGAGGGATAAAAGTCAACTAGGTCCCAGTCCCTGGCATCCAGAGATTCAGTGTCTGATGAAAGAGACAGACATGTAAACAATTGCTGCGGAGAGATAAGAGCTCTGCTAGAAACCTGCTAGAGGTACCGTGGGAATCCCGGAGTAGAGGGGCTGGGCTCTGCCTGTGGGGGTGGTGAGGACGAGGCAGCCACACGGTGCCAGGGTGTGGACACCACACAGGTCAGGCAGGAGGCACAGAGCCCGGGCTGAGCCTAGAGTCACAGGACAAGCTCTCTGACTGGTTTCCCCTCCTGCCGCCTCGACTCCCACCCCACCACCATCCCTGCTTGTGGCTGTGACCTGCACTTAGAAAGTCCCTGTTTTTCCAGGCTGTGGGTGGTAATTTGAGGTCGTTTTGGGTTTGCTTTGATGGCAGTAGTATTCTGGATCACCATAAGCAGTAATCCCACCGAAATCTCTCTGGCCACACACCCATGGAAAGTGTATTCACCATTGGCCGTCCATTCTGAGTGAGGCACTGAACAATGTGTTATGTACAAAGATATCCCACACAGAATTACCTAGCAAAAGTTGGGAAGCAACCAAAATGTCCAAAAATAGGCACATGGGAGACTGATTAAATTACTTCTAGTATATTGCTATGATGCAACATTATGTAACCCATTGAGAATTGGGCTAAGGGATGTTAAATGACATAGGAAGTGGGATACAGAGTTAGTATGAAGTCAAATATGTTCAAAACATACATATTTTTCATAGAAAAAGGATAGGAAGGAAATACACCAAAATGTTAACTATCGTTGTGAGCAATTTTCATTTGCTTTTCTGTTTTTTCTGTATTTTCCAAAGATGTGATAATAAATGTTTTACTTGTATAACAAGTTAAAACTAAAATAGGGGTGGTGTTAGTTTTTATATTTCAAATGTGGATTGAGCATCTAGAGAAAAATGACAAAGATGGTGAGAGGTTTAGACACCATATCATTAGACTGTCTTTCCTGGAGAAGACAGAAGGAGGACCTGGTAGTTTTCTTGTAAAAGAAAAATTCCACTAGCCATGGTTGAAGGGATGTCCCATGGCCAGGGGAGAAGCCTGGTTCTGTGTTCCTCGAGAGTACAAAACTATAAGCAATGAATGTGGGGTGTAGCTCAATAGACGAGGCCATTAACCCAGGCGCTGACAACCCGTAGCTGTATCCACAGGCGTGAGCTCCCTGACACCAGGAGAGCCCTGCAGGGGCTGCGTCAGAGCCATCTGTCAGGAATGCTGGAGGAGGAATTGGACCACACAGGTTCTAGGAGGAGCCTTCCAACTCTAGCACTTTGTGATTTTTTTCATACAGATGCTTTGCTGGCACCCTGATCTCACCAGCTTTTTATGCCCCATCATCTGTCACCTGCTGATATGAAACTCTCATCAGTTGATATCTGCTTTTTGTCCTTACATACCAACATTCAGCCACAGGGGGGATGCAGCCCATCTACAGGATGTCCAGGAGGAAGCAGACAGGAGGAGAATAGGAAGAAAATCTTGGAAGCAAGTTGAAATGTGGGCCCTGTTTTTTCCTTGCTATTGTTTGGACAAGCTCAACGGGACTTGTGATTCAGAATAGCGCATTTTCCTCTCGACTCATTAGCACGTATTTATTGATCCTCTTGTTGTGCTCAGGGCTCAATGATCAGTGTGTGAAGAACAGTTATGTAATTAAGAAGTGGTGCTAGCCTTTAAGTACATTACAGATAAGAGTTAGATGCTGGGTGTGGTGGCTTATGCCTATCATCCCAGCACTTTGGGAGGCCAAGACAGGAGGATTGCTTGAGGCCAGGAGTTTGAGACCAGTCTGGGCAACTTAGTGAGACTTTGTCTCTACAAAAAATAGAAGAATTTTTGACATGGTGATGTATTCCTATAGTCCCATTTACTTGGGAGGCTGAGGCAAGAGGATCACTTGAGCCCAGGAGTTGGAGGTTGCAGTGAGCTATGATCGTGACACTGCATTCCAGCCTAAGCATCAGAGCAAGACCCTGTCTCTGAAAAAAAAATTTTAAACAAACAAAAAAAAAGAGCCAGAGACAAGCCTATAAATAACAGAGCTGAGGGGAAAAGGGCAAAACAGGGGCAGCAGTAATGTGCAATGGGTCAGAAAGGAATGGCTCTACTTACGCTGAAGAGAATTGGCGAGTGGGGGCTCCAAGGATCAGAAAGACAGGACGGAACATTAGAAGGATATTCCTGGCTGGAGTCATAGTATGCCTAAAGGCATGGTGGTGTGAGAACGCACAGCGTCTGAATGCAGAGTAGCCCAATATTGCTAGAATGGAGGGTCCGTGGAGTTTGCAATGGGAAAGGGGGCTGGAAAGACAGGTCGGAGCCGAGTTACGGAGGATGGGCTTGATACTGGCATGTTTGAGAGTCAGTGAGGATTTCTGAGCACAGGAGTGACATTCACCTGTAGCGGCAGTAAGAAAGATGAATGAGAGACCTGAGACTTGAGTCCAAGATTCTGGAGGAGGCTACTGTAAAAGAGGATGGAGCTCTGAGCCAGAGCAGTCCTGGGGGAGGGGGCCTGAGGTCAAGGGCTTGAGAGATGGCCTGGAGGCAGAGTTGGCTGAGTTTGCTCTTAACAAAGACTGGAGGACAGGAGGAGGGAGAAGAAAACAAAACATGGGTGTTGTCGAAGATGACCCTGCCCATACCATTTGCAGACCACCATGTTATACCACAGCACTGGGAGCTTTCTCAGCCTTTATTTTCCTGTCTCTAAGAGCTCTGGCTGCGCAGTCACTGGGTTTTCTTTGTCTTGGTAACTGAGCTACTTCCTTTCTCACCTTGGCACATGATCATAGTCCTTTGCTGTGCTCTCTCAAGGAACACTCTTGTCCTTTCCAACCAGGCTGCAAGCTCCTTGATGGAGGACTCAGGGCACATGCTGATCACCTGGCAGGTGTATACCTGTCAAAACACCAAACTGATTTGTATGACTTGAAAGTCTTGACCTGACCTCCTCCCCTGCCCTCCCTGGCAGAGACCTCACCGCTGAGGACCAGATCGTGCTGCTGAAGTCAAGTGCCATCGAAGTCATCATGTTGCGTTCCAACCAGTCCTTCACTGTGGGTGACATGTCCTGGACCTGCGGCAGCCACGACTACAAGTACAATGTCCGTGATGTGACCAAAGGTGCGTCCGGACTCTGCCTCCACCCCTCCTGGGGCCGTGGGCCACAGTCAGTCACATGGGTGGGGGCTTGGCAACAGTAGGGAGAGAAGGGCGAGGGGTAGGCCCAGTCGGGGTTGGCTGGTGGTCGGGGGAGTGGCTCCTCAGTCCTGCCCACAGCACCTGGTCATTGTCTTTCACAGCTGGACACAGCCTGGAGCTGATTGAGCCCCTCATAAAGTTCCAGGTGGCGCTGAAGAAGCTGAACTTGCATGAGGAGGAGCATGTCCTGCTCATGGCCATCTGCATTGTCTCCCCAGGTATGGGCCTAGCAGGGAAGAACTCATGGACCTGGAAAGTGGACAGGGTGAAAAAGACTGCTGAGGGCCAGCAGGGCTGGCTGTGTGCAGGGAGAAGTGAGCAAAAGGAAAGGAAATAAGGAAATGCCCACTTTGCTAGGTTTGCAGCTTGGCGATTTATTGAGCACCTACGAGGTACCAGACACTGCTAGGCACAGGGATTCAGCAGCAAACAGGGCACAGACTTCTCTCCCATGAAGCTTAGGAGGAGACATGAAACAGGTGCTGTTTAACAACTAGTTCCTAATATGATGAGAGTTTATAAAAAACAAAGACGTGATACTACAGGAGGGTATAATAGAAGGAGGCAATCTGATGTCGTCTGGGGTGTGGAGGTAGAGGGTTGTCAGGAATGGCCTTCTTGGGGGAGCTGTCACCTGAAGGATCAGTGTGAGTTACGCAGAAATGAAGAGCTGAGTTCCAGGCAGAGGGCACACATGTGAAGCCTAGAGGCCAGGTAGCATGGCGCATCAGGACACTGATGGAAGGACAGAGCAGAGAGACAGGGAGCCAGGTGAGGTGGGGACAGGGGACCTGGGACTCCATCCTAAATGCAATGGGAAGCTGTTGTGGGGCTTTGGGCTGGGCAGTGGTGTCACACGTCAGCAGTCCTATAGCGGTGCCCTGGGGGTGCTGTGGTTGGGTGTCTGTGTAGATGGGGGTAGTGGCGAGATTGAGTAGTGAGGCACCCAGCTCAGAGCTCCTGTGTCTTCTCCTTCACCCCCGTGCCCACAGACCGTCCTGGGGTACAGGATGCCGCGCTGGTCGAGGCCATCCAGGACCGCCTGTCCAACACGCTGCAGACCTATATCCGCTGCCGCCACCCGCCCCCGGGCAGCCACCTGCTCTATGCCAAGATGATCCAGAAGTTGGCTGACCTGCGCAGCCTCAATGAGGAGCACTCCAAGCAGTACCGCTGCCTCTCCTTCCAGCCCGAGAGCAGCACGAAGCTCACGCCCCTCGTGCTCGAGGTGTTTGGCAATGAGATCTCCTGATTGGGGCAGCTTGCGGTGGCGCCTGGGCAGGGCTGCTTCTCCAGGGCTGTGCGCGCAGGCCTGGGGCTGGCTACTGCCCAGCAGCCCTCCCCAACCCCTCTGGCGTGCAGCCCCTCCTCTGCCACCTCCCCTCTCCGCCCCGCCCAGCCTCTCTCCTGTCCGACCTAAGCCCAGGTTCCCCTTTCCTGCAAGCCACAGGCTGCCCCAGCCCCTCGAGACCTCAGTCATAAGGACTTGCTGTTTATTTGACAGAGAAACTCAAGTGGGGGCAGACGGCAGAGGCTGAAGGCAGGGCTTCATCCAGGGACACCCCCACCTTTCCACAGGTGGCTGCTGGCTGGTGCCGAGGGAACAGGCAGGCAGGAGAAGTGCACCCAATCCTCAGGGACAGAGTACCTCCCCAACCCCAGGCCCACGTGTCCAGTGCCTGGTGGGGACTTCTCTCCCCCTGCCCACCCACAACAAATAACTGACCCACAGCCCCACCATCCCCCATCTCGCCTGCCGCCAGATGGTGCTGTCTGTCCCCAGGCAGCATTGCCACGACAGGGTCTCCTTCCTCTGCCTCCCACCTCTGGCCTGTCTAGGATACTCACTGCCAAGGATGACCAAAAACAAGGTGACTAAGGGCCTAACTCCTCCCTCCCCTACCTCTGTTGGCCAAAGGGCACTTGTCTAGCGCCTCGGTGCCCACCTTTGTCCCTTTGTCACAGTCATACTCTCCCGGACAGCAGGTCTAGGGAGGTGGACTTTCTCCCCAGTGCTGGAGCCACTGGCCCAGAACCCACCTGTTGAAAGGCCCAAGGAGGAAGGATGCAGGGCCTGAGCGGTGGGGAACAGACAAAATCGGCCTCCCAGAAGAGCAGTGGGTGGTGGCCACAGGCTGTCCCTGTTACCAAGCCCCTAGCTCCTTGACCTGGGTCTAAGGGCTTGGTTGATGTGGGAGTGCTCCTTCCAGTGATTCATGTGGCAGACTGAATTGCCCCCATCTTGCAGAAACTCCCCATCGGGTCTTCACTCCTCCCCCTGCCAGTGCCTTAGCTCCCACCCGGGAGAGTGAAGAATGAGCTCTACCCCTTGGAAGTCACCGATCTCCTGGCAGCTCAGTGTGGAGAAGCAGTGCCTCCCTCTCTGCTCACCAGTGGGGGCTGCATCTTCTCTCCCCAGCAGGGTGGGGTGCAGGAGAAGAACTTTCCCAGGCCCAGCAGACGAGCCTGCCCTTCCTGCTGCCTAGGTGTACTTCCAAGACTGCTCACCGCAGAGCCTAGAGTCTGTGCTCCAGCACCCCAGGGGGCAGGTGGAGGGAGAGTGGGGCATCCTCTGGGGGCATCAGAGAGAGTGTTGAGGGTGGAGGGGCGTCGGGCGTGGGGCTTGCTCCCTTCTTATTCTCACTCCACCACCCAAAAGTCAAAAAGGAGCCTGTGAGGTGGGGGTGGGGGAATATAACTTCAGACATCCTCTATAGCCAGCCCAGCCCAGGAGGTGGCAATGCTCGATCTGTTTCCTACAGGGTGGGATTTCTTCATGAGAGTGGGTTGCAGGTGTGTGGGACCAGCCCAGAAGGGGGTTCTTCCAGGAGAGTCACAGATCATTGCTTCAGTTTGGGGACATGGCGGCATTTGCTGTACCGCCAGGGAGGTAATGTCAGTGGGAATATGATCGCCAAACCCCTGGAAGATGTGCCTCCCACCTACATTTGCAGTTCCCTGAAAATCCCGGGAGGAATCAGACTTACCACTGCAAGGGCTGTCAGTGTCCACCTGGCCCTGTGTCTCAGAATTTTTCAAGTGGGAAAATCATCTGAAAGCCACATTCTTTATTGCGGAATAGCATACATATGGCTTAATCTTAAATTTATTAGATATGCGTTGTTTTCAGAATCAGACTCCATTTGTACTATATTCTAATATAAAGGGTAGCAGGCACCACTGATTCAGAGATATTTATGGAGGAAAAACTTACATTGTGAAAATTCTGTACATTAATTATTGTTGTTGTTATTTTACAAGGATCTAGGGAGAGACCCTTCTTTGATTTTCGCTGCAGAACACATTGGTCCAGCTTGCTATTCAGTAAGAGAAAAAGCTTGAAAATTGCTAAACTAGTTCAACCCCCTTGTTAAAGAAAACTAACACTCAGAGGAGGGCATGACTCGCCCGAGCTCATAGGACTAGTTAGCACTAGTGCCAAGACTGGGCCAGACTTTAGACTCAAGGTCCAGTGCTCTTTTCACTATGCCACGCTTGAGCTCAGACCCCCGTCCCCTTACCCCGGTGGCTGATCCAGCCCCTTGGGGGAAGCCCTGGGTTTCAGACAGAGCAAGTCTGGATCTGGGACCCCTTCCTTCCTTCTTTCCCTCCCTGGGTTGTAATGCCACCGACCCATCAGAAGGAACAGGAAGGACACTCAGCCTCTGTCTCCATGTGAATCAGACTCCCTCTCTGTGTGGCCCCGGTCCACCGGGCGCTCCGCCCCAGCCCTGTATAATGGTGTTGCCTTATCAATAAAGTGCATTTGTCTTTGTCATGTCTCCACCTTCCTGCTCCCCTCTGGCCCTGCCTTTTCCAGGGAACTCAACTGGACTCTCCAGAACATTGGTTACCCAGTCCTGGGGCCCACAGCCACCCAGGGCACTCCCAACGGGAAGTCTGGGCGCTGGAAGCAAAAGAAAGGAGGAAAAAGTGAGGTTTCGTGGGGCTGAATTGAGAGAAAACACCATCATCTATTCTGTTTTAGAATGAGAGTGAAAAAATAGACGTTTATAAATCAAAAACTCTTAAAGTATATTATTGGAACTGAAGGAAAGTGTGCACCAAAAAGCAAAATAAACAGAGATAGAAAAATTCTCCTGCTGCCTAACTGGAAGCGAGGGAGGCCCACAGAGAAGGTCGGACCGTACGACAGATTTGGTGAAAGCTAGAGATACAGCCAACAGAGAAGGCAGTAGAGGGTGCCCGCTGAGTGATTTCCAAAGAGAACAAAGTTTGCCAGAAGTTTGTCAAATAAACCAGTGAAAAAAGTCCTGCTTATGGTAATAAAAATGGCTTGTACTTACATAGCACTTTCTTTGTTGCAAGTACTGCTGTAAATAAACGCTTTATGCAAACCAACTTGCCTTATCCTTATAAAGACCCCATGGGAGATGGACTATTATTACCCTCATAGACAGAGGGCATAACTTGCACAAAGCCAGACTGTGGGAGGGGAGAGAAATGGGATTTGCACTCTTGGCAGCTAGTTCCAGAAGCCATTAATTAACGACTACATTATACTGCTTCCTATCGAGTTGAGAGGCCTGACAAATGACAGACAGTCGGGCCAGCTCGTTCCTAGAGAAGACACAAAGGAGGTTCCCATTCGCCAAAGTGGGCCCTGAGATGGGAAATCAGAGGTGCTGGATCAGTCAGTGCTCTGCTCTTCGGAAGTGTTCAGGCAAACGTGTTGGGCCCCATCAGGTGTGGCATTTCCCTGAGAACGTCAAGAATTAAAACCAGGCAACTGTTGGCGAGGGTGTGTCTTGCATCGGAGACGGCTGCTATGCCAGTGACTTAAAGGATTGCAAATGACTCCCGTGCAGAAGAAACAGGACTCCCAAGGGGCCCAGAGGAGTTACAGCCAGTGTACCGCACTCTGCTTCCCAAGGAAGTGGGGTTTATGGTGAAGGGTAGCATCGCTAAGCACAGCAAGCAGAAATAACCAAGGACAGAGCATCATGATCCGTACATGGGGAAATCATGCCCAACCAATGTGTTTATTTAGAATAAGTTTGCCTGGGAACCTGTGAGTGTGATTCATTTTCATTTTTCGGAAGCATCTGAAAAGACTTTGAACAAAAGGTTAAAATGTGGCAAGGTGGGATGAGATGGGAGTAGAGGAATGGGGCACAGAGCTTAAGGGCTATCTTGTTATGAAAAATGAACGGACCTGGAGAAAGGAAATCAACAGCTGCATAGACCGGCATGTCTCCAGCCGGAGAAGTGTAAAGAACGGAGTTCTGAGGAACCGTTAGGAGAATTTCATTTAACATCTTTATAGGTGATCGAGAGGAACACAAACAAATCTCCAGGGCTGCGTGTTATAATCGGCTTTCTCAGGTAAAGTACGAGGAAGGTACCCCAGGAAATTCTTACAATTAGAACCAAGCGATTTTAAATCTTCACGTTCTCGCTTGGGTTCTACACCTGCACTGTTCAGTAGAGTAGCAACTTACCACATGCGACTATTTAAATTAATTAAAATGAAATAAAAGTAAACGTTTAAATTAATTAAAATGAAATAAAAGTAAACGTTGAGCTCTTTAGCTGCACAAACCACAGTTCCAGTGCTCGGTAGCCTCGAGGCAACTGCAAGGGACACTGCAGATACAGGACATTGTCGCCATTGCAGGAGGTTCTATTGCACAGCTGGTCTACACAATGCAGTCTTATCTGGCACTAATTGTGGATGGCTCCCTGAGGATACTGGCCCAGCATGCTTCTGTTTATCCATTGGACAAAACAGCCACTAGACTGTTTGACATCCTGTGAAAGATAAACAGGGAACGTCCTCCCCTTACATCGGACTGTGCTGCACCTGGGCTACCGTGAGCAAATCTGCTCCTCAAACGACAAAAACAAAACAGCCCACGGGCCATGGGGCTGACCGGCTCAGAGCGTCATGTGGTGTAAAGTAGGTCATTGGTGTGCTGGGAAATATTGATTCCTTCAGCCCTGGGGGCAAACAAACAAGGCCTGCCTGGGGTGGCCAGAACCTTCCCGTTTCTCTAGCTTCTACCATGCTCCTTGCTGGCTGCCTAAGCAGTGTAGGTCTGTCTGCCCACTCCATGGCCCCTGCAGGCAACAGGAGGATAGGTGATATCTGACACTTCCAGTATGGCCAAGGAGATGCCTCACCACACCTACATCCTATCGGCTACGTATGGACACATGTCATACGTGATATACGGGATGGGTTCCAGGGAAGTAGACTCTGAAATATGGACTGAAATGTAAAGGGCTCATGGGGGAAAGAGGTAGAGGAAAAAGTTGGGCTCAACAAAGGTCTCAGTCAACCTCCTGGTGTGGAGCCTCTGAAGCTAGAACAGCCCTCTGGCTTGCCCCCAGTTGAGGTGAGGAAGATGGGCTTCTGGGTGCAGGCTGTCCCCGAGGAGAGTGAGATCTTGATATGACCTTGAGCTCAGTGGCTTTTCTCAGCCAAGGGCCGGTAGGACTGAGGAGTGTTTTTTTCACATTTTGTACAACCAGGTGAGCCCTTTTGGGGTGAGCTGCTCTGGCTTGGAGAAGGGCTGAAAGAGTTCCAGGCCCTTCCCTGTGGCTCTATGGAGGGGGACAGCAACAGTTTCGGGAGCTGCTTCCAAAGGAGGGTGTTACTGCCCTGCTGTGGATTAGCTGATGTTGTTTTCCTAAATCATCTTGAGCTTCAGCACTAGGTGGTGCTACTGCCCGACAGGGACAGGTATGAGGTAACCGCTGCTCACCGACGTCCTATGCTCCCCCTTCCACCTTTGCTCCATCTCTGTGATGCTGACTGAGGTCCCGCATGGCCCTGAGTCCCTGCTACTGAGGGCACCTGGTGGTTTTACCTCTCCTAGTGCGAGGGACACGCATGAGAGACCTGCTCTCTCGCTTCCCAGGCCACCTCTGGAGTCACAGCAGCGGGAGGATCTGACACTCTCACACCTCAGCCAAGGTTCTCCCGAGGCTGAGATGTTGTGCCTGGGGCCTCTAAGCACAGTCAGCGCTGAGAGTGCTGGATGCCACGGATTCCCTGTGAGGTCCAGCCTGGTGGTGTGGTCCTTCCAGTGCTTCCAAGCACAGACACACCACTGAGCTCAGTGCTGGGGATACCGTGATGCGTAAGATGATCACAGTCCAGAGGGAGAAGATAGATCTGAAAAACACACAGTTACAAAGCAGTGGAAGCTGCAAAAGTATAACAGTTAACAGTGTGAACTGCCGGCCCCAGTCCTGGCTCTGCCACTTGCTCTTTGTATGACCTTGGGCAAATTACTTAACATTTTGAGCCTCAGTTTCATCTATAAAATGGCAACTATAATAGTACCTACCTCATAGGTTTGCTGTTGTTGTGATATCTGTGGAAAGCGCTGAGCACAGTGCCTGCCATGTAGTTGGCCATCATACATGCTGGCCAGCATCATTGTTAGGTTGCAGAGTGGAGGGATGGCCAAGTAAGTTTTCATCAAGGAGGTGACATTGCTCCCATGCTCTGACATGGGCTAGCCCCAGACTGATCTTTCTGTGCCTCCTCCGGATCTCACTCTCTGTGGCTAGGGCCTCCTGCTCCAATTATCTGCAGGAGCTGGGGGAAGTGTCATTGTGCCATCTGGCCACCAGGGGGCAAGTGTGCCACTTAATAAATCCAATTGGCCCCAGCTGAAAGCGGCCTGGGGAGAGAAGTGTGGGAAAGAGATGGGAAGGTAGGAACGTAAATCTGAAACACATGAACTCTAGTTATCACTGTCCCCAACTTCTTTCAATTATGTTATTTCTTTGCCAATATCGCCCTCCAGAACAATTACCACCACCCAGACTTGCATATTACTGAGCCATAATTAATGTCAGTATTCTCTGGTAAGGAGTGGCTTGTGTCCAGAAAGGGGAATGGATGTCAAGTGTCAAGAATCAGGTCTGACCTATGTATTCGTTGTGTCATTGCTTCTCATTCATTTATCCCAGCCTTTATTGGAACCCTGCTCCCTTGGTGAGGCATAAATCCCATCACAGTCTGTCCATCTCCAGCACCATATGTCATCTTCCCAGACATTGAAACTCAAGCCACCGCTCTGTCCGACTGCTTGCAGCTCTCTGAACCTTCACCTTGGTGGCCTGCCTCTAGACCAGTGGTTCTCTTAAAAATAAGGACTGCAAAGAATTTTGTTGGGCAGGTGCGGTGGCTCACGCCTGTAATCCCAAAGCTTTGGGACGTCAAAGTGGGAAGGTTGCTTGAGCCCAGGAATTTGAGACCAGCCTGGGCAACATAGTGAGATCCTATCTCTATAAAAAATAAAAATAAAAAAATTAACTGGGTTTGGTGGCTTGCACTTGTAGTCTCAGCTACTGGAGAGGCTGAGGCGAGAGGATTCTTCAAGCTCAAGAGTTCGAGGCTGCAGTGAGCCATGATTGCACCACTGCACTCCAGCCTGGGCAGCAGAGTAAGACCCTTCTCTAAAAAAGAAAAGAGAACTTTTGGTTATGTAGGTTATATCCATCAATATTCATGTTAGAAATTAAAACTGAGAAAATTTTAAAATGTATTTATTAAATCTTTAAAAATAACAATGAATCTATTCAAAGTTAACAGAAATAACACAATTTTTATTAAAGATAACCATGTTCCCAAGTAAAAGTAAATTAATGACAAGAGGGTATTGTTTTACAGTTTGGCATATCTCTTTAATGTCTGGCTTAATAGAAGGCAGTCAGATTCTCATATTGGCTTCTGCATTTAACCCGGTGTGATACCACATGTCAAGGAGCCTCCAGAAAACTCCACCGTACACTTGTGAGAGAATGAGAACAAAAAGGGGCAAATAATATCTTACTATCATTATGAAAATAGCTTTGATCTTTGAAGACCCCCTGAGTCTCAGGGACCCAGAGTGGTCCTCTTTGAAACCCCTGCTATACACCTTTCTACATGGTGTTTCCTGGGCCTGAAATGCCCTCTCCTTGTTCCTTATCCCCCAGTTTTCTCAATAAGACAAGCTCCTACTGCTCCCTAAATTCCCAGCTCAGGCTTCATGGCTTTCACAAATTCTTCCCTTACCTTTGCCATCCTGTAGCCCTCCTCCGACTTGCCCCCTTTGGGTAAAATTGTTCTCCCACTCTAGTATAGCATGAAGTGTATGTTGGGGTGTGTTCTAAATGTCTGTTTTGCCTTTGGGTCTCCCTACCAGACTGGAACAAAGTAAGGATTCCATAAATGTAGCTGAAAAAAATGGATGAATGAATATGACACAATGTGCTGCCCACTTCAGCTAGCATCTAAAAGATCTAGTCTTCACGATAAATGTCAAGTGAAAAAAATCTCTACTTGGGTTCCTGCTAGAAAATGAAGTGCAAACAGTCTTATGCAAATTTAAACACCTTCCCCTGAAATTTGGAAACTGAGAAGTTAAGTCCATGTGGCTCCACCAAAACCCACATACTATCATCTCTCCCAACAGCGTCTGCTGCATCTCCCTCATGCTGTACTTGGCCAATTTGTTTGTGGACTGAATGCAGAACTTAGCATTTATCCCTATTCGTATTTATCTGGCTTGATTTATCCCACATTAACCTGCTCACATCTTTCGAATCCTTGTTTTGTCATCCAATAGTCTGATCATCCCTCCCGGCTTTGCATCTTCCAAAACTTAGGTCTGCAGACCATATTCAGAGATGACTAAAACAGAGACAAGGACTATGCCCTCTTGCAAGTTGACATTAGTGCATTAACCAGAAACTTTTTGGTTCACTTGTTCAAGACCTCACTGGTAAGGAAGGGAAAGGGATGGTAATGAGAGTTGAGTCTCCGGTGAGGGGAGCACTTGGGAAGACTCAGGCCTTCCCAAGAATGTGGGGAGCTTTTCAGTGCTTCCACAACCCCTCCCTCCTCAGGACTCAACAGTCTCACCCCAAGTCTGACCAGACTCTTCTAGAATTAGACCAGAGATCTCTGAGCCAAGGGTCAGAGATCCAGGGTTATTTGATCTAGGGGATACAGGAAGGGGTGGATCAAGTATCAAATTCCAAGCTGGATTGTTCTGCAAATTCCATCTGAGCTGGACTCAGAGAAGAAATGTGTGGCCTCCTGGATACTAGTTGCTGAGAGGAGGAAGACGGGAAGAAGTTCCAGTGAGCCCCAGGGGCATTGGGCGAAACCCTCCCTAGGCCTCCAGACCTTGGGGGGGAATGGAGAAATCATATGTGGCCCAGTTTGACAGCCCTGACTTAGCCCTTGGGACCTCTCCACTGCCCTCTGCATTTGCACTCAGAATCCTGCTGGGCCCCTGGAAACGCCCGGGGCCACCCTGACCCAATCCCATCTAATTAAAATTCCTGCAGACACCCATGAACATCTGTGGCAGCCTGTGCGGGGCTAGGGCTGAGTCGAGGACAGATGCCCTGATTTGGTCAGCGCCTGGCTCCCATTCCCCCATTTGCCTACCAGGATGGCCGCATAGATCAAGTGGCTGATCAGGGCTTGGGCTCCACACTGCCAGCCCCGCCTGGCAAGGACCGCGAGCACCAGGTGAACAGTGCCAGGAAAGCTTCCTGGTGTCTCTCTGTCTCAGTTTCCCCTAGCCCCACTGATTTAAATTTTGTCCCCTCTCCTACCCAGGAGCCCCAGGGGAAGGGGTGCTGTGGAGCACCCTGGGTGATAAAGTGGGGACAGGGAGAAGTGATAAAGGGAGTGGAAGAGAAGCCAGCTGCACTTCCTGCCTGATAAGGACCCCACCCCAAGGGGCTCCCTGCCTTCTGCTGTGTTTACAGGAAGGACTTGAGGTGGTAGAGGAGTGGGTGGGGAGGGGGGTAGGGAGGACAACAGTTGCTTCAGCAATCCTTTGCCTTGGAGGGTGACCCTTCATTATTCTGTGTCCGATGTTTATTCATTCATCCAGCAAATGCTTACCATGCTCCTCTTACCACCCTGCAGAGCTGGGCCACAGGGGCAGAATGAGTTCAGTTGCTCCTCTACCCTCCTCTTCGCTCTACTCCCCAGCCTTGAGGAGAGCAGCTGATTAGCGGATAACAGACAGACTTTAAGAGTAGGTTATCCCGAATCCTGACACTGTCTCTCACTGGCTGTGTTGCATTGAGGGGAAATGGCTCTCTGGGCCTTGTTTTCTCATCTGTGAATAACATGTAGAGTCTTTGTAAAGGTAGCATGAGGGAAGGCTCGCAGCACACTGCCCGGCGGGGCCTTGTCTAGGGTGGTTGTTAAGAGCAGCACAAACGGCATCCAGGGGGTGGGACTGGGACCTTGGCTTTGCCCCACGTTGGCTGTGGGACCGCTGGCAACCATGGACCCTCTCTTGACCTCTCTTCTGGAAAGTGAAGATAATGATGGTACTTACTTCACAGTGGTGGTGAGGACCAAATGGGTACCATGTAGGGTTTAGAATTGTGCCTGCCATGCAGTTAAGTGACATTAGCCCTCATTACTGTTATTTTCATCTCCTCCGGGGAGCCTCTCTTCCAGCCAGATACCCTCTAACCTGATGTCCTTTTCCTTAGCCAGCACCCCAACGCACACACATCCCAGGTCAGGGATAGAGGGTGGAAGTTGGAACTCACAGGGGAACCCCTCTTGTGCAAGGCCAAGCTGGCACCCCAAGCAGGCCACAAGGCTGGTGGGCACACCTCTCACCTGGCCCCTGGTGCCCACAGCCCTCCTCACTGCCCTGCTGCTTGGGTGTGGTGCAGGGGGGTGCAGGGGTGAGGGGACCGAGCGCCCACTCTTCCAGGCCAGGGTTCTGCTCCGCCCCATTATCTCCTTCTGCAAAGCCTTCTCCACCCGTCAACCCCAACCGAGATTATAGACCCTCAACTGTCTCCAACTGCTCTGATTCAGGGATAAGGCTGGACCCTTGTCCCCTTCTGCCTTGTGGTGTTGAAGGGAGGCTGCCTGCTCTCTGGGAGCTGGGGGTGGGGGCACCCCCACCTGTCCGGTGTTGCCTCCAGAGCTTGAAGAGGAAAGCTCTGACAGGGAGAGAGCTCCAGTCCCCCTGGGTCTTCCTCTTGGTTCAGGGCCGCTCTTCCCTCCCACCTTCTGCCTTTCCTGTCTCTGCCTATTGGTTTCCAAGCTGCTTCTGCAGCTTCTGCTTCTCTCTCAGGCTGCTCTTCCCCCACCCCAGAGCCCCAGCGCTGCACACCTGGCTCCTCACATCAGATAACCCGCGATCAGCACCCCTCGCCCCTCGCCCTCTTCCTTCCCACTGCTGGCCCCACCTTCCAGCTCCCTGAGCACCTAGATGGCCCTGGGAGGGGCAGGGAGGGGAGCCCCAAAGCCTTGCTGGGTCATGAGGGTGTGAAAAGACAACTCTTCCTACTCCCCAGCACACGTGGCGAACACACGCGAACACACACACACAGAGTGGAAATTCTATACCCCTATGCCTACTAGGAAACAGTGAGGGGGAAGGACCCAGGGACCAGGCCATGGGGCAGGAGGAAAATCCAGCCTGACAAAGTGAGGCGGTGGGTGTTGCAGAAAGGGCAGCCTCTAGGACTGGGGGTTCCATAGCTTCCTGCTTCTAGGCAGAGAGAAGCTTCTTCCCTTTTCCAGGGCTTCCTGCTTGCATGAGGTCATCTCAAGTCCTGAGGCTAGAGGCCTTCCTAACAGGGCCCTTCCTTGGAGGGCAGGTCTGGGCTGGGGAGGTGGTTGGATGCCATCTGGGGCCGCCCCTGCCCCTTCCCCTTCCCCCTGCTCCCCAAGGAAGGCCAAGTAGGGGTGGGGTGGTTGTGGGAAAAGAAGTGCTGAGACGGTGAATGCGGTGCTCAGGATGCAGGGATGGGGGGGAGAGCCAGGCGGGACACCGTGGGAGGTGGCAGTGGGGCCTAGGAGGGAGGGGACAGGCTGGGGGTGCCCAGGAGCTGGAGGTTTTAATGCCTCTTGACAACAAATGAATCATAGGCAAATTATGTGGAAATGATGGCGTAAATAAAGATGTGTTATTTCAAGGCCCCAGTGTGTCGTTGTAGGAAGAGAGCAGAGGGGGGAGGAGCAGGAGGCTGCCCAGCCGGATGGTGCCTGTAGGTGGGGGCCCAGGTAGAGTTCCTGTGGGGGGCGGTGGAGGTGATGGCCCCTCGAATCTAATCTCACGTCACCTTCAGGGTGATGTGAAACGGCAGGTGGCCAACCACAGCCGGCAACCCTTCCCCGGAGAAGAGCAGCCCTCACACCCACTAAGCTCCTCAGTGGCCCCCCGCCCTCCCCAACCTCCTCAGCCATTGCTATTGACTCACTGTTTCTCCAGTGCCTGCTCTTGACTTCCCTCCATCCTTGTCCTCATCCTCGACCTCAGCAGGAATAGAGGAGACAAAAGGGCTCCAGGTGCCTCCCGTGGACAGACCACCCTGGAACCCAGACAGGGAATCTGGGGTGAGCACCTGGCCATCGCCCCTCACTGTGGGCTCTCTTCTGGCAGGAGAAGGCTGAGCTAATACCCACAGCGACAGGCCCCTGGTATATGGACTGAGCTCAGTACCTTTACTTGCTAGATGTGTGAATTCATGACTTTCTCATAGCCAAATCTGGGCTTCTGATCAGCCCTCATCCCTGCTCTCCACAGCCCTCCATGACGTTGACAATCATTAAATGATCAGAAAAACATGTGTGCTCATACTGCCCTGCATAATCATTACCTACTGCACACACTACCTCTTAATCTTTTCCTCCATGCCTGTATGTTTTTTCAATAGTTGCCATCAGAGGGCACGCACCAATCTATATTTTCCTTTGATGCTATGTTGAGTTCATAAACCCCTTTTTAACAGCTTCATAATTTCTACTAAGTGGAAATATTATAATTTACTTCACAATTTTCCAATTGTAGGTGTTCAAATTGTTTCTAATTTTCCATATTATAAGCAGTGTGATGGAGAACATAATTATGCTCATATTCCACTCCTTCTCCCCAAATTTTGGCCATTGAAATCTAGTTTAGGGTACACTGGGTGGGGTTATTGAGCCAAAGGGTAACAACATTTTGTAGCTCTTACTACATATTGCCAAACTGATTTCAAAAGAGGTTACGCCACTACCGCCAACATACACACTTCACCAGGTTCTCGCTGATGTTTGAGAACAGCACCTACCTTCAGCTTGTTGTAATTGACATTGCTTTGATTACAATCAGGTTGAACATTCCCCTACCTTTGCTTACGAGCTGTGTTTCCTCTTTCCTGGAAGAGTGTGTCTCTGTGCTTTGAACTGTAGTGTACTACTGTTTTAGCGCTTCTCAACAAGCTGTGTGAGCTCTCTTTATAAGAATGATTCTAAAGCATTGTCAATTACAATCACCTGCAAATCTCTCCTTCTTGGCATTCTCTCCCACTTTGGATTCCCGTGTGGCACTTCTTGCTCTGTTTAAATCTCTGACTGCTCCCTCTCAACCTCCATCTCCAGCTTCCACTCCTCCACCCATCCAAAATCTTCGTTTTCTCAGGTTTCTGAATTGGGCCATCTCTCCTCCCCTTCCTTTCTCTCCTCTCTTCTCCCCTGCTCTCTTGGTCTTATCCATCCCACAGCTTGGTTTCTCACTGATCTCCAGGTCTTTATTGTCCTTTGTGTGTCTTCTAAGCCCCAGACAGCAACTGTCCCACTAACATCTCCCCTTGTTTGTCCCACCAGCACCTCAAACTCCACCTGTCCACAGCTTGATTCTGCATTTCCCTCCAAATTTGCTTTTCTTCCCATATTTCCTAACTTGGCTCCCAAAATTCCTTTGGCTTTGGGGTTGTTTTATGAAGGGGGAAGAGGAATGCACAGGCTAGCAGACCTGAAGAGGAAATAGGAGTCTATCAGTCTTTAGCTGGGAAGCGGAGGAGAAGGCCAGTGGTCAGGGAAGATGCTGCCCTGTGACTCAGTTTCCTTGCCTGCCTATATAATAGAACTGATTCCAGCTCTAGCAATGGATGCTTGAAAACCAAAGTGGGTAGTTACTCTCCTAGAGCAAATTAACTCTTAACATTGACCTTGATGGCTTTCTCCTCCATCTCTTAAGCCTCCTCCCCAGGAAGGGACTGGAAGGTGTAATGAAGAAATTTAACTACAAGTCATCTAAACCTGCCACTGGCCATCTATGGCTATTAAGCACTTGAAATGTGGCTAGTCAGAATTGAAATGTACTGTGAGTATAATATACTGCATTGCAAAGACTTAGTATGACAAAAGAATGTAAACTATCTCATTAATAACTTTTTATTTTGATTACATGCCAAAATGATATTTTAGATATAGTATATTAGTTTAAATAAATATACTATTAAAATGAATTTCACCTATTTATTTTTACTTTTTTTGGTGTGGCTACTAGAAAATTTAAAGTTCCACATGTGGCTCACATTGTTTCTTTCGTACAGTGCTGGTCTGGACCTTCCTGGCAGGTGGAACATGGGCTCTAGGCCGAGGAGATAGGACATTCCGTGGTCCATGGTGGATACAGGTACAGACCCCACTGCAGATGTGGGCCAGCCCAAGCTCCAACCAGATGTCTGCAGACAGACACCAAAGGGCACACTCTCAGTGGCCAAACTCACCTAGACAAAGCAAAGCAATGCAACATTTCCTGGATAATTCCTTCAGTCTTTGATTTTATGAGGGCCTCTGAGTTGGGGCTTTGATCTCCTGAGCTTGCCCCTATAGATGCTCTGTTATTGTAGGAAAACACTTACCTAGGACCACCCAGAGCCTGGGATCTTCCTCACTTCAATAGTCCATTGGGAGGTTTTTCATCATTCCACTTGGGTCAAGCCCAGGGGCATCCTTCCTCCTGTCTAGGGCCCTCTCTCCCACCCACTTGGGCTTAGGCTTAGCCCACCTTAGGCTGGGAGGGAATAGAGACAGAGGTGTACTCAACTTGACCTTGGGCCTCTTGATATAATATACCTGGGTTGCAGGCACATTTTGTACTTCGTTTCTGATGCCTATCCTTCCTGCTGGCCCACTGATAGGGGAACAGGGTGAACAGGAGGGGGCCGGGGTGGCAGGCACACCCCATTGGGCTGCCCTTCTCTGTCTCATTCCTGCCTTTCCTGCACTCCAGAGGAGCCATAGGAGGGCACTGAAGCTTGGGCCCAGTCTGTGTGAGCCTACCCCTCCCTCCCCTTGCCTAGATGACTCCACCTCTCCCAGGTCCTGGCAGGGATCCGAAGGCCCCAGGCAAGTGGGGGAAGGGGAGCCACTCCTACTTTCCCAGAAGTTGCTGCTGCCTCTTCCTGTTTTGCTAAACTTCTGGCTCTGGCCCCAAGGGGGGAGGGGGAAATCGCCAGCAGCTCCGGCCCCCCAAAGGTCAACCTCGTCCCCCTGGTCCTCTTAGCTAGTTATTTATAGCCCCCCAGGCCCTGTCTGAGGAGCTGGATTGCTCCACCCTCAAATGTCAGCAGCTGTGACCACTGCCCCAGGGATGCAGCCAGATGTGCAGATCACTCCAGATGGGCAGTGGCAGGATTTGGCAGAAGGGGCCAGGCCCTTTCTGCAGTCCATATGGCATTCCCTGCAGCCTGGTCCAGGCTCCCCTCAACTCCCAGACAACGCCTGAGTATTCTGGGAGGGTCAGGGAAGATCGTACCTATTAATATTTTCCCATTCCCATATGCTGGCCAAGCTACCTGTACACCCTAGAACGGTCAGTTTGGGCTATGGACATGATTGGATTCGCTTGCATAAATTAGGTCAGTGCTCATTTTGAGATTTATTAATAATTTGTAGGGGAAAACAGGCTTAGAGAGACAGAAGAGACAGTACACTTTCTTCTATTACTAATGTTATCATCGGAGCTCTGTACCTAACAGAGCCCAGAGTGTGTCAGGCTCTGTTCTGAGCACTCCGTGTCCTGATTCCTCAGTCCTGGCAGCAACCCTAATCTGGCAGGAGCTTCACACCCTCTTCTGCAGATGAGGAAACCAAGTCTCCTCGAGGTTAAATAAAATGCCTAACACTGTGCAGTGGGGAGTCGACAAACTCCACCCCAAGCAGCCTGACTCCAAATCCTTGCTCTTAGCCACGGCACCACCTGCCTGTGTCCATTCCTCCATATGTTTTTGCATGGCCACTCAAAAGCCCGGTGTAGAGAGCCTGGGAGCCCAGGTCTCGCGGGCTGCACAAGGGAAAGGGTGTTGTCTGTACACTGTCTCTCTGCCTCCTCTGCCCTCCTACCCCCAGCTACTCAGGCCAAGCTGGAGGGAGGGATCTGACAGGGCAGAGACTTCTAGAATCACTGTTCCAGGCTTCCTTGGGTAGCCAGCACAAAGGGCTTCAGTGAGGGCAGAACCACTGCCCCAGCCCAAAATGGCTTGATGGTCTGTCAGGTGCCTTCCAACTTGGAATTCTGGTGACTCTGAACCCACTTTGCAGCATGCGTTGTTCGAGTCCCTCATCTGACAGTTTTCTCTGCTCCAAGTTTGTTTCTTAGACTGTATCCTGCTCCCCAGGAGATGATAGATTTCTCAGTTTAGAGGGACTGTGGCTTATTGCGCCTCTGTGCCTGAGAGCCTGGCCCAGAGTAGATGCTCAATAAATAGGAGTGGATTAAAAAGAGTATGATGGTGATCATGCACAGGTGGCGTATGTTAAGGTGTTAGTAAGCAAGGACACCCTTGTTGTCTCCCAAGAGGGTTAGCCACTCCCAACCCCATTTCACCTTTAGCTCGTTGCTGTCTTTCCTGCCTCCAGTCTCCTGACACACAGTCACATAATCCAAACCCACTGTGAAAGACACTCCTAGGGGAAGAGAGGTGAGTGTCCTTAGGCCAGGACCTTCTCCATGGTCCCTCCTGGACAGTTGGGGACCAGAGGTCTGCACCTCCAAAGAGGAGCCATTGAGAGTTGTGGCAAAGCGGGATCCTGCCCTCCAGCCAACGCAGTCGCTGGAGTGGCAGAGGGGCGTGCTGGGGGATATGGCAAGACCGGACCTTGGGCCTGCCAGTGGGTGGACCACAGCATCCCTGCAGGGGCCCACTGGAGCGAGTAATTGTGAGCTGGCTGCAGAAAGGCATTTTGCAACTCAGACAAATTTCTTCTTGCTCATGATTAGAGTGTGGCCCGGTGGCTGCCTCCCTGACCATAATCTCTGCTGGCACAGGCATCCCTGGGCTGGGCAGCGACAGCGGTGGAAGGAGCGCTGACCTGGAAGCTGGGAGGCTTGAGCTCTCTGTCCTGACCCTGATTAACCATGTCACCTCGGGCAGCTATTTCCCCTGGTGTCCTCAGTTTCCTTGTCTGTAGAAGGAGTGGTTTGGATCAGATGAGGGAGTCCCAAACCTAACCACACCTTAGAATTACCTGTGGAGCGGCAGATTCCTGGCTACCACCCAGCCCCCTCAGAGCATCTGACTGGGTCTGTGATGGGGCCCAGAAATCTGTTTTTCATAGGTTCTCTCAAGTGATCTGGATACAGGGTCAGGTTTGGGGGATCCTACAGACCAGATAGTCTTATGAAAACACTTGCAGCTCTTGGGAGCAACGATGCTAGTGAATGGCATGGCCACGTCATGAGGTTTACCACTGTGGGGTTTTATGGGGGGAAGAAGGGGAGGAATAGTTTATTTTATTATCATCACGATCATCATGATCGTTATTATTATTTTGCTGCCGGCATTTTTGTTACAGAGGATATCATGGTGGCCCCATCTGCTTCTGTCATGAACCAGGCTCTGGCCTAAGGGGGTCCTCGCTTACCTCAGGGTTTGGAGTGGGGCTGGGAGGGGAGGGCCTTCCCTGGTGGGTGGCGCCTCTTGGCAAGGGGGCCTTGCTCTCCCCTCCTCCTGGGTGGAGTTTGGCTGGACTGGCTTTGGCACCGACCTCTGGGGCTGAGAGAGTCTCTCCCCACCCATGCTCCTCCCCCACCTTCCCGTCTTTGCCCTCAGCCCAGGACGGCTCCTTCTACTCTTCATTCCCCAACTTTCTCCCCAGGCTCCTTCCGATCCTGCCAACCTCATTCCTGAGCCTGGATAATCTGTTTGCCACCCTCTGCCTCCTAGCCTCGCCCTTGCACATGCCATTCTCCCTACCTGGAATGTCACCCCCGCCTCTCTCCCCACACCGCTTCACATTTCTGGGCTCTTCAAACCCAGTTCCATGCTAGCCGGCTTCATTCAGGCCGTGCCCTGCCCTGACCGCTCAGGTCTGTCCTCGTTTTGATGTGCTCCTTTGCACTTGGAAGAACAGATTCATAAAACTGCTTTAGACTCAGAAAAATAGCAGAGATGATCTCAACCAGCCCCCTCATTTGATAGAAGAGAAAACTGAGGCCCAGAGAGGTTGTGTCTTGGCCAGTCACGCAGACAGTGAGAGGGTTTAAATAGTTGGCTTTGTAAGAGGCTGTCAAATATTTTATGTGTTTGTTTTGTTTCCTCAACACATTGTGATCAATATGAGGCCTGGGCTGTGTTTTTGTTTTTATCTTTAATGCTCTTTATCACCACATTCTGGGGGCGTTTGTGTGCATGTGTGTACATGTGTGTGTATGTTGTACATTCAGGAGCTAGAGTAAGCAACTGTAATATTTTTTATGCTATCAGGACAATAATTCTAAAACTCAACAGTGGCACAGACTTTTGCATATATTAATCATCTGATCTCAGATCGGCCCTGTGAGGTTGGTAGCCAAGATATTGCTATTTACAGAGCAGGAAACTGAGGCTTAGAAAGGTGTGACCCAGGAAGTTAATGGCAGAACTGGGCCTAGAACTCACATTCCCTGACTCCCAGCTTAGGGTCCTGGTACCCACAACGCCACTCTTCCAGCTCTCTCTCCATGCTGCTGGCTGGGGACCTGGAGTAGTCGAGCGGGTAATCTTTGCCATCTTTTGCACTCTTTGTACCTTCTTTGTCTTGGGGTTGAGGAGACCCTGTCTTTGGCTTCCTGCCCCTCCCTATCCTGTGCCAGTTCTTTCTCCTTGTGTCCCCCCACCACACTGTTGGCACATAGTCACATACACATATACTCAGAACTGCAGGTGTCTAGGGCAACAGACCACAGGGGAAACCACATCACCTGCTGAGTCTGTAGGGAGGTGGGGGATGGGGAAAGGACTCACTTAGTTCTTTCCACCTGCCCCCATCCCATGGTCATCTCCCCTCTCAACCTGAGCTGGCAGGACTTGTGACCATGCTGCAGCCTCCTCTTGATTTATCCAGTCAATTCTGGCCCAGAAGGATGTGGCACCTCTTGTCTCAGACCATGAAATCCTAGATGGGGGCTGCCTGCCTGTAACCCAAAGCCACTCTCCCGAACCCCCCCCAAAGCACTTACACAGTTCCTCTGATCCTGCCTGTGCAGTCCAACAGAGAAAGGTGGGAAACAAGGAGAGGCCACATGGCCGGGGTCAGGGAGGCAAGAAACTTGGCATCTGGAGTGACACGCATAGAACCACTAGGACCCCAAGGAACAAGGCTACACTGGCCCAGGAGACCCTGGCAGTAGCTTCTCCATTGTTTTGGCCTGAGAGGAGAAACTGCACAGGCTCTGAATCAGTCACACTTGGGATTAAGTCACTTACTGGCTCTGTGGCCTTGGGCAAATCATTTTGTCGTTCTGAGCTTTAGTCTGCTCACTAAAACAATGGGGACAATAATGAGACATAAGTGAAAGGGCCTTGAACAGCACGTGATATGCAGGGGCTGTTCAATAAATCCTAAATTATCTTCCTTCCTTCCTTCCTTCCTCCCCCCTCCCTCTCTTCCTCCCTCCCTTCCTTCTTTCCTTGCACTTATTTCTGGTTCTATGAAACCGTTTATTTAGAGTCGGGCACCAACCTCCTCTATTAATCTGAAAGTCCCAAACCCTATGAATTGGCATTTGATCTCAGATCCAAAAACTGGAACACAAGACTCAACCCAAGCCAATGCAATGGCTGTCCACTGAGATCTCATTGAGGCCTTGGGGAAGCAGTACTTTCTGGTTCACTCTGTGCAGAGTGTGTGAGAATAAGTGCAGGTACAGGGATGAACTGTGGCTGCAGCTCCTGTATCTAGAAGGCTGGGACAGGAGGGGGCTCAGAGCCCTGAGGTATCTTTGTGCCAGGAGCTTGAAATCCTGGCACAAAGTAGGTACCCAGTAATATTTGTTGAGTGAATGAATGGCCCTGTAACTTACTAGTTGTGCAACTTTGGTCAGGGTTAAGCTTTACGGGTCATACTTGTGAGAATAACAAAGATTATTGTTAAGAATAAAATGATCTAATGTTTGTCAAAGGGACAGCAAGGACTGCTACATGGTAAATACTTGGTAAACAGTAGCTAACTAAGGAAAGAAGAGGAGAAGGAGAAAGAGAAGGTCAAGTAGGCCCAGAGCCCCAAAAGGAAGCAGAGGGGTGTACCCTAAAGCCTTGTGCTGGCCGGAGACTCCAGGGAAGACTCAAGAAGCCAAGGCAGGTCCTTTGGGGTCAGTCTTTTCTGCTAGGTGTTCAGCTGAGCAGGCTGTGAGAGGCCTGGACTCAAGAGTCTTTTTATAAAAAGCTTTCCATGGTAACCAGGCTAGAGGAGAGAGAGGTAGCCTGCATCTTTCTGTCGCAAGTCTCTAAGGGTTCCTGGAGGCTGTCTAACATATCCTGGCAGGGGACATGTGACTTGGAAAGTGGCTTAGGACTTTGCTGTGGGGTGGGGGCTGGTGGAGTGGTAAGTATATCTGGCAGGGGAAGGAAGGACACAGTCCAGCTTCCCCGATGCAGTTCGCACATGTTGTCTTTCTATGTTTTGGACACAGTGAGTCCTGGTGTGTGTAGAAAGCCACATGCTAGACACTGTGGGGACAGACAGGCACGGAGACACCCTTTGTTCAGATCACTCAGAACTCAGTGATCAGGTTAAACAGAGAAAGAATACTTATAAACAAATGCATGCATGATGCACATGATAGAAAGGAGCAGACAAGGGTCTGACTTCAGCACAGAAATAGCTACAGGAGAGCTAGGAGGTGTGCATGTGGGGGGCATTGTGGGGCTAGAGGATGGAGATAGTAGGAGAGAGGCTGGGGGTCTGCAGTAACCAACTGGTTTTTCTGGAGCCTGTGGGTGCCAAGGAGGGATTTGGAACGTGGGTGATCTGATTTGGAAGTGAGGGCTGGGGATGACATACCTGAGGGGAAAAGCATGTGTCTTGCAGAGTCAGCAAAGGTAATTACGGAGTGAAAGAATGCATTGGGGGCATCCGGAAGATGATCCTTGAAGATCATAAACATCTGTCCCAATTCAACAAATAACTCACAGAGAGTTTGAATTCTATGCAAGACACTACAGGACATGCACGCATGACTACGGCAGTAGCTGCATGGGAATACCCACTCTTGAATGCTCTTGGGGAAGAAGGAAGAGAGTTGAAACAAGCAGACTAAGGGGGTGAAGGTCAAGGTACAGAGAAAGAGCAACAGAGTTCTGGGGTGGAGTCCTTTAAGGGAAAGGAAGAATCCCTCTGGCTGTGGGAATCAGGGAAAGCTCCTGGAGAAGGGGGTATAGGCTGTGGGTCTTGAGGATTGGAAAGGTTTCAAGAGGAGGAGAAAGGAACTGGGGAGGACATTCACTTTGGAGGGAACATGGTGAGCCCAGGCAAGGGAGTGGGAAAGTACAAGGATGTGATGGGGAGCAGCTAGAAGCCCTGAGCTGTGCCCGAGGGAATGAGAAGCCTAAGGCCAGAGGTTCACCCCAGCATGGCCAAGCCCTCCTAGGCAACTGTGGACTCTTGCTTCCAATCTGACATGACTTCTCCTCTGGGTCTGCCTCAGTTTCTCCTTCTGTAAGACTTCTGGAGTTCCTAGGATTGCAGAAGGTACGATGGGGTCAGAGGGAAGCTGCTTCCTGCTGGCGCCTCACACTGCAGGGAGAGCCCAGAGTCCCTGGGTTGCGGACCTCTCCCCTTCCCCGGAGCAGCTGCATTTCTGACCCAGCAGATTGCTGGAGGCGGACAGGGCTGATAGGCTAGGCCAGGAAGCACAATGGCAAGGTCCTCAGCCCCTGACCCCTGAATCTGACCTTCTCTCCCGCTAAAAGGGTGGCTGGGGGGAGAGGCAGGGAGGGCCACTGCGCAAAGCCGGCCCTGAGCTGAGTTTATTAGCTGAGGGAGGGCTGGAGGCGGCTGCATTCCGACTCACAGACTGGAACATTTCTGTGATCCGCTGTAATGCACTGGGGGACACTGGGCACATTGCTGAAGTTTGACTCATAGGGACCGGGAGGGGGAAAGGAGGGGGGCATGTGGAGGCAGAGGAATGGGAGGAAGAGAGGAAGAGGAGAGGAGGGAAGGAAATCCCTTGAGAAATTTCTTTAAAAAAAGAAAACTTTCAAAATCTGCACCACCCCCACCCCCTTTTTCTTTTAATAGGAACAGGCTGGACCCTTCTGTTCTCCTCAGCAGGCATTGGGGGGGGGGATGCCAGTGGGGGAGGGCTGGGCAGTGATTCAAATCAGATCCTGGAACTTTCCTGAGGCAAGTCGTGCTTTGTGTGTGTGTGTGTGTGTGTGTGTGTGTGTGTGTGTGTGTGTGAGAGTGTGTGTGGTTGGGGGGTGTCCGTCTGGGATTCCTTGCGTGGGACAGGGAACGCGTGTCCAACTGTCCCTGTGTGTGGCTGTCTGCTTGCAGGCTGTACGTGTATTTAGGTATGGGCACCGGGGTCCTTCCCCGAAGCCGCAGTGTGTGTGTGTGTCAAGGATTCTGGCCCTGTGTAAACATGGATGCACGCTCGTGTACGTGGTGTATGCGAGGGTGCGTGCGCTCAGGTATCTGAGTTTCCGGGAATTGTGCGCGGGTCGGAGCGCCGCGCGGCGGCCGGGGCTCGAGGCCGCGTCCGGCGTTCCGGGTTCGGCGCTGCCTCCCGGGCGGTGCGCCGCGCCCCGCCGCGATCCGGCCGCGCGCCCTGTCTGCGGCCCGCCTGTGCGCCGCGCGGTGCAGTCTGCCGGGGTGGTGTGTCCCAGGGCCGCGAGCGCCTGCCCCCTCCCTCCCCTCCCCCTTGGCCCGCTCTCAGACTCAGATAAAGCATTTCCTTCCATTGTCATCCTACCCGGCCGGCCGGGCTGCCAGGGCCCTCCCCCTCCCGGCCCCCTCCCTTCCTCTCGCCGTCTCACAGTCGCTCCGCAGCCTCCGGCGACTGGGGGGATGTGAGGCCAGCGCCCCAGCCCCCCGCCCCGCCATGAGCCCCCCGCTCTGAGGGCCCCGGCCCCTGGATGCACAGCCCCAGCGCTGGTGAGTACTGGGCGGCCGCCTCCCGCCCCGCCCTGCGCGCGGCACCCAGCGCCGCCCGCACAGGCTCGGGCTTGGGCTCGGACTCGGGCTCCGGCTCCGGCTCGGGCTCTGGCCGGCCCGGGCCCAGCCCGGCGTGCACCCCCGACCGCGCCCGCCCCGCCCGGCTCAGCGGGGCTCTGGCAGGCTCTCCGCCGGGGCTGGTTCCGGGGCCGGAGGGCTCGGGCCTCCCGCGGGGCGTCCACATCCGCCCGCCTCGGGGCAGCGACAGGCCCGAGGGAGGGAGTTGGAGGCCCCGGGTCGCCGGTGCGCGGGCCCGACGTTCCATCACCCCCATTCCCGGGGAGGACGAGCCAGGGGACCGGGAGTGAGGACGGCCGCCGTGGCCCGGAGAGGGGGCGGTGCTCTGGGGCGGAAGGTTTGGAAGCGCGAGGGCAAAGGGCAGCACCCACTGAGTTGGGGCCGGGCTTATGGGGCTGGACATCAGCGCCCCCATCCCGTGGAGCCGAGCAGGGCCCTACTCAGGTCCTTGGGCGGGCGAAAGCGGTTCCCCCCTGGAGGGGTCCCTGGCTGGAAGGTTTCTCTGAGCATCGCCTACCCACCCTTGCTCACCACCCATCAGGGTGAAGAGACACCTGTGCCCAAGTGAGCAATGGAGGGCACTGCCGGCAGGGGCGCGGGAAGGTGGGGACCGCAGGCTGTGCACTGGGGTGGGGACAGGATGTGCACCCCCTAGGCCTGGGTCTGTTGGTGTTGGGGAGTGTGAGAGCAGGCGGCAAACCAGGCAGCCGAGCTGGGTTGCCATGAGCAATATTTCTATGCCCGTGGGCTGGGAGAGAGCCCTGGGGCCTACAGGCCACCCCGTGCCCCCCATTCCCATTTCTTCCCCTCTGGCTCCCCATTTGGGTCTGACCTGGCCAGCCATTGCTGCTCCCCATTCCCATTTCTTGTGTCTGTTGGCTGTCCTGCACACCCGAAAGCCTCCTGCATCTGGACATTGGCTGTCTAGCTGCTAACCCTCCCTGCCTACACCCCTAGTCAACATCTGCTTGAGGCCCACCTCTGCCTGCCAGTTTCTAGGGTGAGAATGGCGCACTGGTCCTTGGCAGCTCTACTGGGAGCTCAAGATCTAGACTTACCAGCCTGTCCCCTGGACTTGCACCTGGATCCTTGGGGACCTTCCTCAAGACCCCTGTCCAGCCATTGGGCTAAAAGAAAGGAGAATGTGACTCAGATCCCCACCCTCTAATGGGGCACTTTAGTGGCCCATTTCTTCCCAGCAGGACCCCATAGGCGGCTTAGGCTGCTGGACATTCTTCTTTCCTCACACCAACCCTCTCACACCTTCCCAGGCCCCTTCTCCAGCCCCTCACGGCATAGCATTTCATTCTCACTGCCTGCTCTCTGCTCCCTCTACCCACTTCAGTTATTAGTCATTTTCTTCTTCTCTGCGGTCACTTCTGAGGGAAACTAAGGCACAGAGCAGTCTCACTGTGTTATACCCAGTGAACCCAGACTGGACTCAGTTCCTGGACCCACTGGGACTGGTCCCCTGCATTTAGTCTCCTGATGTCCCTCACTGCCCAGCAGGGCCAGGCTCAAGAATCAAGCTCAGAGCCACCTTCTGTGCAGCTGCACCTGGTTGGTCCTGGGGCATTGTGCTCCTGAGGCCTCTGTGTCCCTTAGCTCAAGCCCATTGGGTGGGTATCTCTCTGGCTGCCAAGTGTTTTTCTGGGATCCAGGGACAGAGAGAAAGTTGCGTATCTCAGCTGGTCACTTCACTTTGATATTCAAGCTCAGTTTCCCCGTCAATAAAATGAGGAGAAAATTTCAAGCACACTTCCCAGAGCACAGAGCAGGAGAGGATGACTATAAAGAAATGAATCAGTGTCCAGGGTGGGTGCTGTTACGTTCCCCCTACTTCCCTCATTCCCTGTGAGGATAATGGACCTCACGTTTAGTCCTTGGTGGCTTCTGGACGTGGGAGTTGGAACTTTCTCAGTTCTGATATAAAACCCTTGGGCAAGTGAGAAGCTCATATGTGATGGGGATGGGGACGGGGACCCTCTTGTAGCTGTGGGCATGCTTGCCCAAAGACTTGGAAGTCAGAAGCATGTGTACCCCGACCTCCTCCTCTTCTTCTTTCTCCTGGCCTTTCATCAAGAGCTGGTAATTTTGAAGTTGGCAGGGGCCTGAGAGAAGATGAGCTAATCATGCAAGGCCCAGGGTCGCCCAGCCAGGGAATGGCAGGCGGAGTGGGGCCTGAACCAGGACTTCTGACTCTGTCACTGCCCATTCTCTCAGCCTTCCCCTCACACCATGGCCCTCCCTGGCCAGACTTGGGGCTGGGGCCTCCAGTGGGGTGTGGGGTATTATTGGAAGCATGGCCAGAGGCCTGGGGCTGGGGGGAGGGTGTCTGTCCTCCTGAGGCTCTGGGGACTGGACTGTGCGTTTGTGTGTGTTGGATTTGTTCCCTAGATGGGGCACTTCCTCTGGGGCAGGAAGCTTTGATTTCCTGTGGGGGGGGGAGGGTTGATAGGGATTAGGAGTGGGGGGCTCAGCTCTGGGCCATCCCTGATGTTGTTTGGAACCACAGAGGGCCAGAGTTTCTCTTAAGGCTGCTTCCCCCAACCCTGGGCAGGAAGGAGAGCCTTGGTGAGGAGGCCCAGGCTGAGGCTGGAGGAGGCTATGAGGGCAGTGAGATGGGGGGTGGGCAACACAGCAGGAAGCCTGGTCAGCAGGTGACCCTGCCGGGTATTGTGTTTCTTTATAATATTTTCCCCCGTTTCTGTGGTAACCTTCCCTGGGGGCCCCAGGCCTTAGGGCTGCAGGAAGGTGCCCCCAGACAGCCCTTTCCTTAGAGGCCTGAGTATTAGGAGGAGTCCCTTAATCTAGCCACCTCCCTAGCCCTTTTGGCTCCCCAGGACCAGGGCCTGGGGATCTAGGCAAGTGGCCTGAGTGAGCACTGACTTGGGGGCTGGGTGGAGGCCCTTTGGCTTTTCCTGGACGGAAGGGGACAAGAGGGGGTTGCTGGACTTGAGTCGCTGGCCTCAGCCTCTGCCTCCCCTCAACCCATCTCGCCACTGTCCTCCTCCAGCAGCCCTCCCCCTACAAGGGGGAGTGGACAGCATGCTGCCTGGGGCAAGGGTAGGGGTGGGGGTGGCAGAGGCAGAGGGATGTTTTCATCAGCAGAGCATAGCTCCTTTGTCCTGGACCAGTTCCCAGAGGCAAAATAAATTCAGGATAGTGTCTGTTTAGTGTGGGTCAGCATGTGATGTGTGTGTGAGAGGCACACTGGGTGTGTGGTAGGAATCTGTGTGTGTGTCCCAGGCTGTGTACATTGATATGGTGGTTCCTTGGCAATTTGTGATCCATGGGGTGGCTCTGTGTTGGGAGTATGCACACACATAGTACAGATGTGCATCATCTGTAAAGAGTTCACCTGTGTCATTTATGGCCCTGTGTGGGGTATATGGAATGTATGGACACATTTCGGGGGGATGTATACTTGTGTAGCAGTGGCTTTTTAATAGAAGTCTGGATGTCAGCTTATATAACACCATCTCATCTGTGGTCCTCAAATGCCAATTCCTGGACCATTCGCTTCAGAGTCACCTGGAAAATGTCTAAAAATAAAGATTCTCTGGCCCCATTCCAGACCAACTCAGTCAGAATCTACAGGAGTAGGGCCCGGGAATCTGGATTTTGACATGTGCTTCAGGTGATTCTGGTGCAAAGCTGTGTTTGGGAACCACTGATCTGGGCCAACGTCTTCATTTTTTCTTTTGAGGAGAAGATATGTAGTTTGTCCAAAGTCATAGAGCTATTAAAACGAAGAATCAAGACAGAACTCTAGGCTTCTAAGACCTGTCTGGGACTCAGTGCTCACCGTGCCACTCTGCGTGTGTGCACGCACATACCCTGCATAATGGTGTGGACCAGACAGGGCTGATGCAGGTGCTGCCTCTGGCTGGCACTGAGCTTTCCCCTGGAGTTCCAGCTTTCCTGACCTTGCTGTTCCTGTTACTTCCTGCTTCCTCTTCCTTGGGGAAATCCTGGAAATGTTGAGCGTCAACCCTAAAGGTCGATGTTGGCAACCAGGTAGCCCCATTTACTGAGCCAATCATTCAGCAATTCATCCATTCATTGGATACTTGCTGAGCCTTGCAGTGTGCCAGGCACTGGCTACAGAGAGGCAGTGAACACACAGGCACGACCTCTGACCTCAGGGAACTTCCACTCTAATGGAAGAGACAAAGCAAGTAAGCAAGTAAAGGAATGAGTCTATATGTCTAGTTACATGCTGTGATAGGCCCTAAGAAGGAAATGAACGCGGTGCAGCAGTAGAGAATAACAAGGTGGGACTTCCTTAAATAGGGTGGCCAGGGGAGGCCTGCCTAAGAAGGTGACAGTGGTGCCGTCTCCCCTCTCCCCAGACTGGAAGTGAGCCCTTGAAGCCTTTAGAGCCATACTTGGGAACCACCTGCATCCAGGTGGGGGGAGCTCCACTCCTCAAGCAACCCCCAAAGGTTGGCAGTGGGGAGAGAAGACCGGGGAATGACACAGGGCGAGCTCCGTTGTGTGGGGAGCAGCCATGTTCTTTCATGGGGCTGAGTCCAGGGGGAAGGAGGCAGCCTCTCTCCAGGAGCTCTCCTGGCCCTCCTGCCTCACTGTCCTCCCACCTCATTCCCTTCCTCCTCATCTGCCCACCCAGGGAACTGCTGTGCCAGATCCCTCCTTTCTGGGCCTTGCCTGCCTGCCTGCCTCTGTGGCCACTGGGGTTTATTTACTTGACTCAGAAATCACCAAGGCGAGAGAGGGTCACATCTTAGAGAGGACCCTGGGAGAGTGGACAGAGCCAGAAAGAGCTGGGAGAGGTCAGGGCTCAAGAGAGGAGGCTGGCCGAGCAGGGTGCAGGACAGGAGAGCGGCATGAGGAAGACCTGAGCCCAAGCGGCCCTTTGGCTGGGCTCTCCAGAGCCTCTCCTGCGCCCTTGGCATCTGCCCCCAAACTGGGTGTTACTGAGACCAGAGGGGCCGGTGGTCTGGTTCAAGCTGCCAGCTTTACATCCGCTAGAAGGACATGCTCCCTCTGGTCCACCTGCAGCCCTGCCCCTTCACCCTTCCCTCAGGAGGCTCACTTTTCATATCAGCAACTTGAGTGTAAAGTCCCCGCTCCAGGCCAGCTGGCCTGAAGATCGTCTCACCTCCAGCCTCTTCTTGGAGAAAGGTTTCCCCTGGGAGCTTTGGGCTGCAGGAAGGTATGGCCAGGCCCTTTCTGTAGAGTATTAGAGGAGCCCTCAAAGAAGAGAGAGGCTGATCTGCTTTCCTCCCCCTGCACACTGCCCAGGCTGTCCTTCCACCCTGGCCGCTCTTCCCCCAGGCTCCCAGGCCTTCCCTGCCCAAGCTCCGCAGCCCCCACAGCAGGACGGGGAGGGGACTTCTCCTAATGCTGAGGGCCCTGGCTAAACTCACCATCCCCACCCTGTTTCCACACCACTTCCTCCCCGCCCCCCCATGTTGCCTGCAGGGATTGGAAATCCTGGTGGTCAGAAGCCTTGGACCTTAGAGGCAGCCTCATGCCCTGGGGACAATGAGGGGAACCCCATCCCCCTTTAGTTCAGCTTCCTCCCTGCGGAGCCCGTTCTAAGGAGCCTCTCCTGCTCCCCAAACTGGGTGAGACTGAGACCAGAGGGGCAGGTGGGTCTGGTTCAAGCCACTGTCTCCTGTGGTGACCCCCAGCCCAGAAGTCCCATTTCCCCTCCCCCGACCCCCCCCCCCAGGATGACAGGGATTAGTGGGGCACGCTGGGAGTTACAGGTTCGGAAAGAGTCTGGGGTGGGGGAATTCGGCGACTGGGCCGTAACCGTCTTGTTTTGCTTGCCCTACAAACCTGCACGTCCGGGCATCCGCTGCGCCCTCCTGGGCGTTCAGGTTGTAGAACTGCTCTCAGAATGACAGGCTGGTGGCACCCGACTGGGGCAGGGGGTGGGGGGGGTGAAGGGGGGAGCCCCAGGCAAGGGGGAGCGGGAGGGTTAAAAATAGCAGCAGCCTTGTTTCGGTTAGCAAATGTGGAGGCGGGGAGCTGAGGCGGGGCGGGCAGCGGGCAATGTTTGCCCACAGCGCAGGGCTGTGCTTCCCCTGGGTCCCAGGAGTGAGTCACTGTAGAGACACTGAGGAGGTGCTGGTGCAGCACCCCCACCCCCACGGGCGAGGAGCTGAGCTCCAGAGCTGAAGGAGCTGATGACTGTCCCCTCCAGGCCATCAGGGCCATCTTGAGAGTGGGCCAGGGGACATGGTGGAAGAAATGTGCCATTCTGAGGCCAGAGGCCTAGGGTTGAATCCAGCCGCATGGCCGTGGGACCTTGTGCAAGGGTGCTGAGTGCTCTAAGACTTGATTTCCTGGTTTCAAGTGGGGATTTTCTCATCTGTGTATGTAAACACTTGGTGTTTAAAGCACCCTACAGATATTAATTATCACTAGAGACCTGTTTTGCCCATTGCAAAGCCTGGCAGGAGGCCCTTCCTGTAAGGACACGGAGGGAGGATTGGGATGACCTTGGCAGAATCCCTCTTTCTCCTAAAGACATCTACGTGTGACACTGGGGACATTGCTCTCTGTGCCTCACTTTCCTCACCTGTAATGTAAGAATAATTACAGTGTCAACCTTGTGGAGTTACTATAAAGATGAAAAGAGATATTGTAAATAAAGTTGCCTCCATGCTTGGTATGAAGTCAGTGTACACTGAATATTCATCATCATTATTAATGTTATTGTTCATATTTTTGAAGGTCAGGGATAGGGAATGTTGAAGACATGAAGAAGAGAAACTGGGCGCAGCCCCAGTTCACAGAAAAAACCAGGCCAAATTCCCTGTTCCAGATTCCTCCACCCATAAGGGCCTGGAGCAGCAGGAGTCTGTAGCCAGAAGTCACAGGGTGGACCCCGGCTTCTCTCGTTCACTCCACCTCCCCAGCCTTACCCAGTGAGGCAGTGTGAGGAGGGACCCCAGGGCCTCGCAGCCAGCTGGCCCTGCGTAGGGGTGACTGTGCCAGCCTGGGGAGGGTCTGGGACGGGGTGTAGAGTACCTTGCCAGCATCTGCTGGAGTGACCTTTATTTTAGCCCCTCCCTGGCAGCTCTTAAGAAGAACATGAGGCAGAGGAGGAGTGGGCAGGTCCGTGATGTCAGCAGTGAGTATTCCCAGCACAGCGGCTCTGGAAGAGGCATGAGACATTTCTTTCAGGAAATGATCATTATTCAGCTGACAGGCATTCATTAAGTCAGTCCTGATTTTGTGTCCAGCCCCGTGCTAGGCGCTTGGTGAGATTCAGGAGAGGCAGAAGACACTGGGTTATAGGTAGCACAGAACCTCAGAAGATCTATGGTCCGAGAATACACAGAGGCAGTGAAAGCCCCGTGGCCTAGTTCTCACAGGAACCTGGGGTCACATCTTGACTTTGCTACCTGTGGCTGTACCATCTTTATGTGTGTATGTGTATGTGTATATGCTGCGTTATTATTACCGAGGCAGTTCATGTGCATTGTAGATAATCAGACAATACAGACCAGCAAAAACACCACAAGACTCATCAGAGATCACTGCTGTGAGCCTTCCGCACACCTTTCCATTTCCTTACATGCTGTACTTTTTACCAAAATGAGACCACGCTGCATATGCTGTTTTTCCAGTCTGTGATTTCCACCTTCCATTACAGTAAATTTTTATCTCATCAAATTCACAGTTGGCCAGAAATTGTCCCTACAGCTGGTTGGTCCAAATTGATGTCCAGGACCATGTGTGTGTCTGCTGAGTTCCCTGAAGGCTGTATAAGCACCTGGCTGGATTCATGAGCGGGAAGAACCCCTGCCTGCCAAGTCTCAAGGGCAGCCTTGGCTGCAAGAGGGAGATGGATCACCTGGAGAATCTGCCCAGTAAACTTCTGCCATCTTCCAAAATAACAGGCAAAAGGAGGAGGATGCTAAGGCATGATTGGGATGGACCTCTTGGGTATTTACTGTCATTAATGTTAATGTAGCATGTCTGTTAATTTCCCTATTCATAGCTTGTTGCTATTCACATAGACATGCCTCCATTTGCTTGATTCTTACTGACTTCCCCCGCCCAGCCCTGGGCCATGGTGCAGGCCAGGGTCTCCTCAGTGGCCTGTACCTTCCCCTGCACCAGGTCAGGGGTGTCACTGGCCACTTGGCTGTGTCCACGGGAGGCTGCCCTGAAGATACAATGCTCCCTTCTGCACCAGTGGATGCCTCCAGCCCTTCCATCTGCCCAAAGCCTGCCTGTGTGCGAGGCCTGGGGCAGGTGGGGGTAGAGAATGAGAGAGAGAGAGACAGACAGAGGGACAGAGGACACACACCGTCTCCTCACGAGGGAATTCACTGCAGAGTACCCACTGCGAGGGTGACTCGGTCTGGTTATGCAACCCGCATTTTGTACAGGGCTTGACAGTTTCCAGAGTGCTCATGCAGCATTTGATCCTCCATAGCAGCCCTGGGAGGTTTGCTTATTTAGTGATACCCTGCTGGAGGCAGCTTGCAAGAAATACAATAAAATGGTGATATGTACATATAAAAAGCTGGGAAAATATAAGATGAAAAGGGGAGTGAAGTTGGGGCAGGGGTGCCTCCTGGAGACAAAAGACATGTGAAGGACATAAGGCAGAGATTATTGTCTCTGAGTTTTTTGGGTTTTTTTGAGACAGGGTCTTTCTTTGTCCCCCAGGCTAGAGTGCAGTGGCGTCATAGCTCGCTGCAACCTCAAATTCCTGGGCTTAAGCGATCCTCCTGCCTCAGCCTCCCAAAGTGCTAAGATTACAGATGTGAGCCACCACACTCAGCCCATATTTTTGTTATTGTTGATGTTTTGGGATGGAGCAGAGCACGCTTTGTGGGAACATGCAGACACTTGGAGTCACACCCTAGGACAACACTGTGACCTGCCTCCCCTCGGTGGCCTTGCCTCCTCCCAGGAGGTGGGCTGAACTAGTTGTTCATGCCAGTACACTGATCCTGAGCTTAGGTCCTGGAGCCCTCACAGTCCCACTACCATCTCTGTGGCCTGGGCAAGTTCCTTAACCTCTGAGCGTCAGTTTCCTCGTTTGTAAAATGAAAATAATAACAGTATCTACCTTGTAGGGTTGTTGAGAGGACTACATGAAGTAGTACTATTAAAATGCTTAGTACAGTAATCAGCACATGGTGAGCATTCACACATAGTTGTTGATCATTATTAATATTATCAATAATCAGAATAATATACTTACTGTTGATATTGTAACTTAGGCATTTCCCTGGCAGTCTTGTGAGTGGGCTGAGGGCCTTGTGGGTGGCAGAGGTGAGAGGGGCTGAGGAAGGCACAGCTCCTGGCAGAACCAGTGGGCAAGCAGGAGTGGGGTGTGCAGGGAGGCAGGGTCTGGCCACGGCCCCAGGAGCTGGGGGTGGCAGGAGAGCAAGGGAATGCGAGTAAGACCTGAGAGGGGAGAGGGAACCACGCTGAGAGGCAGCCCAGGGTGGAGGGGGTGCTTCCTGGTGCACTAACCCTTGAGAAAGACTGGCTCAGACTGGCTGCTAAGAGGGAGCAGCTGGTCTAAGTGGGGCTCCAGAAGGGTAGGGGGTAGGGGGAGAGGTGAAGGCAGAAGCTGACAGAACCTAAGCTCTTAGCCCCACAGTACAGATAGATCTTGCCTGCTTAGGATGTTCTGCTGATGATAGGAAAGATGGTGATTAGACATCATGGTGAACTTCCTATCTCAGGGATTGGAGATACGGGAGCAGAGGAGTGAGGAGGAGTGTGGCACTTGTGTCTTTGAGGGCTTTCGGGACCTGAGAACTCCTAGGGCGGTCTGGACCAGCTGAGCCTGCCTGTTCAGAAATTCCCGAAGTGGGCAGGGCAGTGCAGGGGCAGGCCGAGCTGTGGGTGACAGGAAGTGGATGCAGGCTCTCCAGGCCCGCCACCCCCAGGAAGTAGCTATGCCCTCCCTTCACAGTGGGCATGCAGAGAAGGCTGAGTGGTGGTCTAAGAGGCCCTGGGAGGTGGGCAGGGCTGGGAGGACCCCTGGTTTTCTTTGCCAGAGGACAGCAAGGCCCTCTGGAGAATGCCAGGCATGGGCACTGACAGCCACATGCAACTCAGAATGGCCCAGCACCCCTGCCTCTGGGTCCAGCCAGGTCTCCATCCATGAAGAGAGGCCCTGGGGTGAAGTAGGGGGTCTGGGTGGGGGACAAGGAACCTGGAAGGACACTTTCCCACCCCCAGGAGCTCGAGCTGCCGCTGCCATGGTTACATGTGCTTCCTGTTTGAGTCATCTGAAACAGCCAAAGGGGGGTGCGCTGGCTCTCAGCTCGGGCCACTGCTGTGTGGGGCTGTTTACAACAGCCGCGTGTGGGATTCCCAGAAAGAGACTCCAAACCGGACATCCTGCGGCTGCAAAATACCCAGGTGTCAAGAGCTAAAAATAGCTGCCCCCGGGCCCCAGCTGCCCAGAGGTGGCGGGACAGGGGCATGCTCACTGTGGAGGCAGGAGGGCCAGCCCTGTGGCCTCATATCCAGCCTCCTGCCTGGCGCACAGCTGCGGAGCCTGCAGAGCTGCTCAATCCCCTGGCCTCAGACTGATGGAGGCCTGCGTCTGGGTAGGCAGGCGTCCTGGGTTGCTCACCTGCCAGCTGAGCCCCTGCCCTGATGGGCAGTCGGCCCCTCTGCCTGGGCAAAGAAACACAGCTTGCTTTGTGATGCTAGTGAGAGAGTTTTAGAGGCAGTGGGGAGCTCCTAGAGAAAGGACAGGGCAGGGCGCCCTAGAGCTGGGAACCTGGAGCTGAGCAGGCTCCTCCAAGACCCCAGCCTGTTGCCAGCACCCTGTCTCAAATCACTGCTTGGTGTCTCCGACGTCAGCAGCTGCTCTAAGTGGTTATTCAGGATTGTCTGCGTGGGCGCCCAAAGATGAAGCAGGCAGCTTCTGCCCTCTCTCCTGCACGGGGCTGGGGGTTGCTGCTGTCACGGGTCTCTGCGGGGCTGTATGTGTTTTCAGTCTTTCCCCGTGCCCACCTAGCTCCTGAATGTGTCCTGTGCCAGCTGGCCCATGGCAGGTGGAAATGCTCCAGTGGGGCTGTAGCGTGTATTGGTTAAGAGTGTGGATTCTGGAGCCCAGCTGCCTGGGCTTGAGTCCCAGCTCAGCCGCTCTGCATTGTGTGACCTTAGACAAGTTATTTCACATTGCTGGGCCTCAGTCTACTAATCTATTTAATGGGGATAAAGACAGTAACTACTTACAGGTTTGTCCTGAGGGTTAGATAAGTTTGCAAATGTTACAAGGAGAACAACTCCTGGCACACAGTAAAGTTCAGGTGGGACAGAAAGGGAAGAGACTGTAGTTGGGAGAGGTTAGGGATAGGAGAGGGGGCATGGTTGTGCATCTGGGAGAACGGGGTCTACGGCAGAGGAAAGGAGGGGAGTCAGGACCAGACACTGAAATGCTGACACCAGAAGGGAGACTGCAGGCCAACTGCAGGAGGCAAACAGTAGCCAGTACCATTGAGGGAGCACCCACGGGTGCTGGCTGCTTCACACAGCATTGCCAACATCAGGTGACATCTTCCAACCAGGTCTTCTTATCTCCTGATTACAGGAGGAGCAGCCAGGCCTGACCAGGTTGAATTGTTTCAGGCTGTCCCTGCCAGTCATGGAGGGGGTTGGGGTTTAAACTCAGGCCCATCTGACCTCAAAGCCAATGTCCTCTGTGCTTCACACCCTCGCTTCTCTCACAGTTTGTAGCCTGCCAGCTTCATGTCGCAGGGGTTTCCAGCCCACTCTTGGCCCCGTGCTGGGTTCTAGATAAATCTGAGCAAGAAGCAGTTGAGTGCCAAGATAATGGGCAGTATCGAGAATTTCTGAAATGGAGACACAAGAAACTGTTAGAAAAGGCTGATTTTAGGGTTGTTCTAGGGAGTCTGGGATGAGTGAGAAACTTTTTGTTTTACATTTTTTTGGGGCTCTTTGAACTTTTTTTTAGTATCTACAAGTAGTGTATTTTTTCAAAAATTGTTAAGACTGTGGGCTATATATTAAATTTCTTGAAAGTGAAAATCAAGTTTCATCTGTATTTTCATCTTTTCAACCCCTGGATCAGTGACTTCCCATGGAGGTTGTTGGTACCTGCGCTTGAGATTGACCTTTTGGGTTTCCACTGCGCTGCCTGGCCTTGCTAGACCACTGCCTGCCCGTGGCTGTGACCTTGCCCTTCTCCTCGCTCTTTCCTCTTCTGCCAAGTGAGGGCCTTGGCCTGAAAGATTTCTGAAGCCTGGGAGAAGAGCTGCTCCTCCATGCTCAGCCCTCGCTCTGTGTCAGGGAGGCCTGGCAACCAGGATGTTCTTTCTCCTGTTTATTTATTCTTGGATCTTCCTGAAGCCATTTCACCCCCAGCTTTTGTCCTCTCTGCCAGCCCTCATGCGGGGTCAAGATTTGTCCAGCTGTATCAGAGACAGAGCCAGAGGCTGAAAGCTGGGGTGTGAAGGGAGTCAGCCCTGAGCCCAGGACTGTGGCCTCCTGCCACTGCCTGCTCTCCTCTGACTGCTGAGGACCGGGTCTCCTACTTGCTTTCCAGCTAATCAGGAGACCAGGGAGGGAACACCCCTGTTTGTTGAGGGAACAGCCTCAACAAAAACACCGGAGGCATTGGGAGGGGCTTCTGAGTGGCAGTGCTCCTAGGAAAGCCCTCTCCCCCAACAAAGGGCCTGAAGCCCCTGGGAGAGCAGATGGTCGGCAAGGTTCAGGTTTCTGGCCACCTTGTGTAGCTCTGGGGAGCAAAGTCACACCTGCTGCGCAGGTAAGACCAAGGCTGGAACCTGAGGCAATTAGGTAGGAGCAGCCAGCCGGGAAGCCAGCTTGTCCCATGTATTCAAGGGTAGAATTGTGGTGTTTTTGTCTACTCTGGAGGTTGCTGAGGGCTGGGGTGTGCCCATTGGAGCAGAATTTTGAGGCTCTTTGGTTCTGGGTGAGATCAGGTGCTCTGATTTAGGAACGTGACTCAGCAGGCTCAAGTGCCTTAGCATCAAGTAAAGTGCTTCTTAAGTCTAATTGTACTTGCCTCCAAGGAAGGTAAAAATGGGGAGTAGTGAGGATTCCTAAAAGGAGAGCTCCCCACCCTGGCAGAGAGCTGCGTGGAGAAGGATCCAGCCCTGGGCCCATCTCTCTGGTCCGCTGACTCCTCGTGTTATTTCAGTCTGATCCCAAATTTGTGGTAATAGCCCTCTGAGAGAGGGAGCAAGGAGCTGATGAGAAGAGGGTCCCTGAATTCAAGCCAGAACAGGAATACAGGATGTTCATGTTCTGGCTTCAGTGCAGCTACTGACTGGGGGCCATTAGATACCTTTCCTCTCTCTGGGACACAAAGAGAGCTGTTCCCAGGTCTTATCTCTGTTGCTCTGGGCTTTTTTGAACTCAGTGGCCCTCAACACAGAGCCATTGCCAGGAATCGGAGGAGAAGCAGACTTTTCCCAAGAATTGCTTTTGGAAGCAGCCCCTGTTGCCCGCCCACAGGCTCGCACGCACGCACGCACGCACGCACGCACGCATGTGGCTTCTCTGAACGGAGTTTATATTATAGATCATCACCACAAAACATCCCTTTTGGGTCTGGTAGCAAACACCATGGAGTTCAGGGCCATTAATTTTTCTCCTATCCAGAGAGTGCAGGGTGTTCGGAATCTGTGGTTACGGGGTGGCAGCGAGGCGCAGGAGCCTGGCTCTGTTCCCAAGCGCGAATGCTGCGGACAAGCCCCCAGGTGGGGTTCCCAGGGGAGGTGGGAGAGAATTCCCAGGGGGCAGGGGACCCTAAGCCTGATGCGGTCTCTGGGAGTGGACCCTGCAGCCCAGTCTGGAAACGTCTCCAGGTCCTGCAGAAGAAAGAGGGGGTCCTAAGAAAGCTCAGGGTTAGGGGTTACCGTGTCCTGGGGAGGGAGTCTGCCTCGGAGTCTCACAAACCTTGAGAAACCATTCATGCTGTGTCTCAAGCATGTGGTGGGGAGCGAGCCACTGTGTTTGATTCACCAGTGACAGAGCCTGCGCATGCCCAGCAAGGTGCTAGGTGAGGGTGGGCATGGCTTACAAATGGCACTGCAGAGATCATGACTGATGAAGCATCGAGGCAGTGGACACAGGGCCAGTGCTATGGGAAGGGAGGAGAGGAGAGGTCAGGGTGAGCTTCACTAGGAGATGTTGGGCTGGACCTCAAAGGACGGGCAGCATTTGAATAGGTGGAGCAGAGTTTCCTGACTATACATTGTCACTGAAGCACGGGGCACCGGCTTTTGGGGGCGGTTGATGGGAGTCTCCCTGTGCCTAGACCCCGCTCCCCCAGCAGCACTGGACTGCAAGGAGTTCTCCTTTCTCAGCTTCTGGAAGAGGAACTGTGGCTGCCCCTGAGACAGACCCAAAGAATAGCACCCACCGTTGTTCTTCAGAAAGTCTCCCTTCTGCCCCAAGTCTGGCCTGCACAGGTCTTTACCCAGTGCCCCCCAGGTGGCCTCCTGTCCCCTTGGCCCTGAGTTGGGATGGCAGGAGGGAACGATGTCCCTCATAGACAGGTGGCCTCAACTCGCCTCTGTCTTGCCCTGCCCCAGCCAGCCTCTGGGTTCCTTGGGGTCTTTCTGCTGGTGCCCAGCTCAGGCCCCATGATAGGCTTTGTGGGTTCTGAATGAGATAGGAGGACCAGGGCAGGACTTAGGAGCCTGGGAGAGGTAGCTGTTTCCAAAGGGAAAGATTTCTATCTCATGTTATCTAGGAAAGAGGCTGAGTAGGTCTCTTCTCTGGGGGAACAGAGGCTCAGGACACAGGCTGAGGCAGTAGCGGGAAAGGGGTCCCCATTTGGGGTCCTCAGGCTATACATTCCAGACCACTCCACTCCACAGCTCCCACCAGATCTGACTTTGCCTCCAAGCCACGACCCAACCCCATCTCCAAGCCTGCACCCCTTTCTGAGCCTGCGCCCCGTCTCCCTGCCAGCCTCCCCAGCCAGCTCTTCCACCCCTGGCCCCACCTCTCCTCCCAGCCCTCTTTCCCCTCAGGCTATGGGAGCCTGGTTTGGCTGCCCAGGGAAGATTGTATCTGACCACACCAGGGAGGGCTGAGGGCACTGTTGGGTGAGCTGGGGCCTCCTTAGGTTCTTGCCATGCATGGACTGAGCTCAGGTCACCCAGTGGGTGCATGGGGAAGGGGGAGCAGGAACCCCTCTCAGCCAGCATGGGCATTTGCAGAGGGGGGTGGAGTGGGATCTTCTCTTTTTGGTCAGCTTCTGGTGGAGGCCCAGGTTTTGGCGTGCTCAGCTGGAACGGCAGGGGCCAGGCTGGCTTGGCCCTCTCTCCCACCTTTCCCCTTCCCTGCAGCCCCTTCACTCCATCTCTCTTCTCTCTGCAGATGGGACCCAGGTGAGTCCGGGTGCCCGCTGTCCCAACCCCCCTGGCACAGGTAAGAGTCAGGCCTGAGGGGGCCTGTGGTGGGGAGTGGAAGGTGAGGGATGGAGGGGCCCCAGGAAGGCAAGAAGCTGAGGGGTTGCGGAGGCAGGGTGGCTGGCTATTGGCTAGAGAATAGGCAGGTAGGGTGCCAGGCGAGGGTGAAGTTGGGGTTCTATGAGGAAGGGCTGAGGAGTGGGGTAAGATAGACAGCTCTGGATGGGGGCTGGGCCCAGTGCCAAGAAGCACAATAGGAAAAGGAAAGACAGGATGCTCTTCTTGTCCTTGCTGGATGTAGTGAAACAGGAAGGAAAGGAGGAAGCTAATATTTACACTCAGACCCCTGCTCCACATCAAGCACCAGGGGAGGTGTGTTCTTGTTTGTCAACCCATTTGGTGGGAGTAGCAGCCCATGTAGGACTGCTCAGTGGGAGCCAAAAGGCTGCCCCGGTGAGATGGCTCTGTCACCATCCTTGCTTCTCCCCTGCCGGCCTGAGCCTCCTCTGCTGTTAGGCTGCCCTGGGGGAGGAGTGGGCTTCATGTTGGTTTCGGACCTGCCCATGGGGCTAGGTCTGGACTGGGCGAGGCCTGCCCTTCCTTCCCTTCAGCCAATGTCCACGGATGCCTACAGAGTGCAGGACAGACAGCCTGGTGCCCACTGACTCCATATGGCAGGGAGCAGGGGAGCCCAGGTATCCTCCTTGCTTCAGTCCTGGCTGTCCAAATGCTAACAGGCAGGTTGGAGAGACGTGACACACAAAAGAAAAAAATGGTAGAATGCAATATGTGCCCAGTACCAAGTGAGAGAACATCTGATTAATATTCAAGAATCAGTGAACCCCATCTCTGTACCAGGATCGCTTCCTAGGCATTTTAGGGGGGATGCAGGGATTTATTCATTGATTTCATATTGACTGAGTGCCGATCATGTGCTAGGTACTATTGTAGGTGCTGGGGACATTGAGCGTTGGATGAAACCAAGTCCCTGCTCTATGGAGCTTAACTCAGACATGGTACCTGCCCACCAAGTACTTCTCCCACCGTGGAACAGCCAGCATGGTTGCTGTGCAGAAGAGGGAGGACCCTGGGCACTGCACTGGGTCCAGGGAAGAGGGAGGACTCCAGCTTTAAGCTTTAAGCAAAGGGTAGGATTTGGAAGAGTAGAATATAGGGACAAGGACAGCACAGGCAGGAGACATTGGGAGATAATGCTCAGAGGATAGAAGATACACAGGCTGTGACAGGGTGGAAGCTAATGGCCAAGGTGGAGGGTCTTGTGCACTTGGAGGAGACCAAGTTGAGAGAAGCCAAGTTAGGATCAGATTGTGTAGCCCCCCCAAATGCTAAAGTACCCTGAAAAGTACTTTCCAGGGTCCCAGGCAGAGCCCCTCCTGTGTTCTTTTGCTCTGGAGGCAGTGGCTGTGCTGAGAGTGAGGGAGGGGGCCAATGCTAGGGGCTGCTCATAGTCTGTGTGGCTGAAGCCACTGGTCTGGGGTCCAGGTGTCCCACCTTGGGTTCCCCTAAGCTCTTCTTGCATCATCATCAGGGGAGTCACCCCAGGAAGAGAGGCCACCAGAACATGGGAGGACTAAGACCTTTCCCAGGGCAGGAGTGTGTTGGCACTAGAGGCCCATACTCAACTAGAATGAGAATTGGGATTCCTTAGGTGGCCATGTGAACAGGGGTGGGGTCATCGAAGCTGCACATTGTCTGCTGTGGGCCACATCTGTGTGCACAGCCATCCCTTCAGGGCTCTTGATATGGGTGGGGGTGGGGCAGCTCCTCTGTCATGTCCATCTCACAGAGAATGCTAGTGCGAGTGTCCCTTAGGGACAACATGCTGCAAGCCTCTCTTCCTTTGCCCAGTGAGAAGCCCCCTCGAGGGTTGGTGACTTCCTGCAAGTTGGTGGAGAAACAGAGCACTGGCCTTGGCAGGACCAGAACCCATGCTAGCTCTGCCCCTAGGTGGGAGAGTGGATGGGTCCCTTCACCTCTGAGCCTTGGTTTCCTCATTTGGGATAACAAAATAGTAATAACTACCACCCAGGGTGGGTGGGGGTGATGAGGGGAAAGGGTCTGCAGATGCTTGTGCACACGTGTTACAGATGCAAACATTGGGATTAGGAGGGGTTGGGTTGGGCCTGGGGGCTGCGATTCCTAACTCCCTGACTGGCGCTTTGCCACCAGGCTTTTTCAGCCCTCCTGGGCCCGGGCCCAGGGGATGGCTGTGGCTGCCAGTTGGGGGATGCCCAGTGTTGGGACTGCTCTGGGGGGGCCTGCTCCCCACCTGCTTCCCCTTCACCAGGGCAGTCTCCCCGCAGCAGCTCCACCTCCGAGTGTCTTGGCCTCTTTGGCTGCTCGGCCCAGCCGCTGTGCTGGCACAGACCCTGGTTCGGCGGCCAGTTATAAATAGCCCCTGCACCCACAGACTGGGAGCTTCTGGAGTGGGTGCAGAGGACTTGAGAAGAGGCAGCCAAGCCTGCCATCTTCACCAGGCCAGGCCCAGAGCTGCCGTGGAGTCACCCAGGAGCGGGTCTGGGGGCACATGGGCCCAGGCAGCTGAGGAACCTGCCCTGGGCATAGGGCTCTGCAGGCCTAGGTGGCTGGCCAGGGCTGCCGCAGGCTTGAGGCATCACTTCTTTATCTGATAACCAGGGCTAGAGCATGGGAGAGTGGTGAGGGCCTGCGAGGCCCCTTGGGGTTGGAGGAGGAACAGCATGGGCCTGTTTGCCTGCCTGATCGCTTCCTTTGAGCCCAGCTCATTAGCCGGCAGTTGAGCAAAGCCTCTTATTCACAGGTTGGGGAGGGGCAAAGGGAAGGAGAGGGCAGGGCCCAGAATATGCCACTGTGGGGCCTGCAGTCCTGCACTAAATCCCTGTAGCCCTCGGCCCTGTGCCTGGGGAGGAACATTTTGTGGAAAAGCCCCATGCCTGGAGTCAGAAGGCGCAACTCAGACACCCCCAGAGATAGAGCGTAACTGTGTACAGATGGTATGACCTCCTTTCTCATGGGTAAAATGGAGTTGATAGTACTCACCTCGCAGGACCATGGCATGGATTAAGTGAGGAAAAGGCCCCGAGGGTGTGCTGCCTTTGTTCAGTGAGCCTGAAGGAGTTGAGCAGGCTGCAGCCGTGCACCTGCAGGCAGACTTTCCAGCTGACCCTGCTTCCTCTCTCTGTCCCCAGGCTGCCCCAAACCCCGTGCAGACACGCCAGGCCCTCAGCCCCAGCCCATGGACCTGCGGGTGGGCCAGCGGCCCACGGTGGAGCCCCCACCAGAGCCCACGCTGCTGGCCCTGCAGCGTCCCCAGCGCCTGCACCGTCACCTCTTCCTGGCAGGCCTGCAGCAGCATCACTCGGCGGAGCCCATGAGGGTAAAGATAGAGCTCCCTGAGCACGGAGTGCCCTTGGGCTTGGCCCCCAGCCTCCCTCCCTCCTCCAGCCTCCCTGGACCCCAGCCTCAGTCCTCAACTCCTTGCCCCTTCCTGGGCTGCTGGCCCTGCCCACAGCTCTCCATGGACACGCCAATGACCGAGTTGCAGGGCGGGCAGCAGGATCAAGAGCTACGGCAGCTTCTCAACAAGGACAAAAGCAAGCGAAGTAAGGACGGGTGCCGCCCCAGCCTAGGTGCCCACGGCCACCTGTGTGGGCCTGGGAGCGGGGAGGGGCACAGCCTGTTGGGCCACCAGCTACCTGCTCTCCCTCTGCTTGTCTGGCTCTGCCTGGGTGTGGGGGGGTCTGCAGGCTCCAGGGAGGGGCGGGACCTCTGCTTGGCTCTTGCCTTGAAGAGTCCCTAGGATGCATCACACTGGGGGTGTGGACAAGGCAATGGGCAGGCAGTGTACCTGGGAGGCCGCCCATCCACCCACTCCCAGCCCACGCATGACTCCCGCCCTGCAGGTGCCGTAGCCAGCAGTGTAGTCAAGCAGAAGCTGGCAGAGGTGATCCTGAAGAAGCAGCAGGCAGCCCTAGAGAGAACAGGCCACCCCAATAGCCCCAGCATCCCCTACAGGTAACTCCCTCTCCCCACAGCTCCCTCCTGTCCCACCGTGCCCCACATGCATACTTGCCCCTTCCTCCCCAGCCACCATCACCTGACCCATAATGCCCCCCAAGCTCTCTCCACTCATCCCTGCCCTCTTCTCTCTTTCCATGATCTTTCCCCACCCCACCTGAGGCCCCCACACACGCTCTGCTGGCTTTCTTCTCGCACATAGGCGTCCCTTCTCTCATTGTATCTTCCCCTAAGCATGTCCTGGTTCCTAGAGCAAGTTCTTACCGCAGAAGACAGACGTCCCCAGTGGGGCCCTCACCCAGGCGCTGAGACCATGGCTTCTCTGCCTAGATCAGAGCAAGATGGGTGGCCCACTGCTGCCCCCTGGAGATGGTCCCCATTCCTGCCGGCCCTGTGCTGCCGGCCCTGCCCGCTGCTGCCTCCTAGCAGGTCCAGGCCCATGTGCCATGCTCAGGAAGGTGCCTGTGCAGCACCCACCCCTCTGAAGTGCCTGGGCACTCCCTCCGCAGAACTCTCGAGCCCTTGGAGACAGAAGGAGCCGCCTGCTCCATGCTCAGCAGCTTTCTGCCTCCTGTGACCAGCCTGCCCAGTGACCCCCCAGAGCACTTCCCCCTGCGCAAGACAGGTGAGCTGGGCACACGAGCGGGACCCTGCCGGGAAGTTAAGGGGGAAGGGTCTCGGATGCAGGTCAGGAGTGCAGAGGGTAGGGGCCACGGTCCACGGGCTGTGGTCTTCTCTCTGGCGCTGCCTTCTCTTGCCTTAACCCACGGAGACGACTGGGGGTGAGGGACCAAAGGGTGGCGTGGGCCCCTGAGTCACGCTGGTGCTCCCTGCAGTCTCTGAGCCCAACCTGAAACTGCGCTACAAGCCCAAGAAGTCCCTGGAGCGCAGGAAGAATCCGCTGCTCAGGAAGGAGAGTGCGCCTCCCAGCCTCCGGCGGCGGCCTGTGGAAACCCTCGGAGGTGAGGGCAGCTGCCACCCTCAATTCTGGCAGGTCTTGTCCCTTTGGGTCGGGTCCCATCCAGATGGGGGTCCCCTCCTTAGGGCTACTGTATGTGGTCATACAGGGTGTGTGCTACACATTTGCCGGAGGGGGTTGGGGGAGGTGCTGACTCCTACCCTGCTTAGATGTTGGCTAAGCTGACATCTGCCCAGAAAAGGGTAGATAAAAAAATAGTCCCCAGGTGCTGTGGCCTGCTAGGCGTGGCCTGCCTTCTTTCTGCTCTTATGGGAAGAAAGCAGGAAGCAGAGGCTGCCCATCAGGGAAGAGGCTGCTTCTGGGTACCCTCCTGCCCACTACGGCCTCTGATGCACCTCCCTTTCTCCCCACCCCAGACTCCTCCCCGAGTAGTAGCAGCACACCCGTGTCAGGGTGCAGCTCCCCCAATGACAGCGAGCATGGCCCTAACCCTGTCCTGGGCTCGGAGGTAAGGCCTTGCCAGGACGGGGCTCTCCTGGGGCAGTTCTGAGGCTCAGCCTTCTTCCAGCAGACAGCCGACCTGGGCTGAGGCCACAGGGTCTGAGCAGCCCGCAGCAGAGCCTCTGGGGGTTCTGGGGAGCGTGCTGGGGTGGAGGGCTGGGACCGGTGACCCCTGGCCCTGCTCCCTATGGCAGGCGCTCTTGGGCCAGCGGCTGCGGCTGCAGGAGGTTTCTCTGGCCCTGTTCGCCTTGCCGACAGTGTCCTTGCTGCCCGCAATCACACTGGGGCTTCCTGCCCCTGCCAGGGTGAGTGGCTGGGGCGCCAACCCCCACTGCAGGCCCCCCCAGCTTCTTACACCCTCTTTTCCTACTGCCTCACCCGATCACCTCCACTGCTCTTTGCTGGAATGTTCTCCCCTGTGACTTCTCCCCACTTCTCTCCCAGGCTGATGGTGACCGCAGGACCCATCCGACTCTGGGCCCTCGGGGACCGGTCCTGGGGAGCCCCCATGCTCCCCTCTTCCTGCCCCATGGCCTGGAGGCCGAGGCTGGGGGCTTGCCCTCGCGCCTGCAGCCCATTCTCCTCCTGGACCCCTCAGTCTCTCATGCCTCCCTGCTGACTGGTGAGTCCCTGCTTCTCTGAGGGGGTGAGGATCCCTGCACCCTGCTAAGCGCCAAGCTTGGGAAGGGACCCCCTGCTTCCTGCCCCTCCCATCCCCCTGTCCTGTGTGTCTCCCTGCTGTCCACACCCCATACCCTCGCTTCCTTCCACTGCTCCCGGTGGTCTCCTTCTTATGCCCCCGCCACCCCATTCTTTCTAGTGCCTGGGTTTGGGCACGTGCCCTTCCACTTTGCCCAGTCCTTACTGGCCACCGAGCGGCTCTCCGGGTCAGGCCTCCACCGACCGCTGAGCCGGACTCGTTCAGAGCCCCTGCCCCCCAGTGCCACCACCCCCCTACTGCTGGGCCCCCTGCAGCCCGGCCAGGAGCGGCTCAAACCTCACATCCAGCTGATCAAGGTGAGAGGAACTGGGTAGGGGCGGTTTCTAAGTGGGTGCTTAACTGGGCCCCAGGGGGCCTGAAAGCAGAGGGGGCTTAGGAAGGGCAGGGATCTGGAGGGCTAGAGGGAGGATGTGGCTTCTTGGGCCCAGAGCTGCTTGGTGCTGGAGTCCTTGGCCCTGCCCACCACCTCCCATCCCACGCCCATCACTCCACCGTGGCTTCTCAGCCAGGCGTCTCCCCTCCTCAGAGGCCAGCCAAGCCCAGTGAGAAGCCCCGACTGCGGCAGATACCCTCTGCTGAGGACCTCGAGACGGATGGGGGCGCAGCGGGGCAGCTACAGGACGATGGCCCAGAGCACAGGGAGTTGAGCCACATGCAGCCCGAAGCCAGAGGCCCTTTTCCTCTCCAGCAGCACCCGCAGGTACAGCAGTGCCCGCACGCCCCTCGGAGAGCTTGTGCAAGACCCTGCAGCCCGGTGTGAGATGAGGAAGGGAGGGAGATGTGGTATCAGTGCAGGGGACAGCTCTGGGACCCATGGTTACCCTACAAGATCCTGGGGGCTGCATCCACACCAAGATGCAGGCACATACACGTGTGTGCACACGCACACACACGCACATAAACACACACATGTAAACATGCTCCAGCAGCCTACCAGTCTCCAGGTGAAGCCGTGTCCCTCTTCAGCAGGGAGTCTGGCCTTCTGCTGAGCCATGCACATGCCTGTCTTAGCATGTATCCCCTGTACCAAGGCACAGGCGGCTAGGGCAAGAGGCAGGAAGGAGCTAGGCTCAAGCACTCCAACCAGAATGCTGTAACCATGTGAATCAAGCCATGGTGTGTTCCATTTGCTAGAGCTGTTGGGACAAGTACTGTAGACTGGGTGCCTTAAACAGCAGAATTTATCACCTCTCAATTCTGGAGGCCGGGGAAGCCCTAAATCAAGGTGTTGGCAGCGTTGGTTCCTTCTCAGGGCTGCAAGGGAAGGAGCTGGCTGGCATCTCTCCTTGGCTTACAGAGGGTCATCTTCTTCCTGGGTCATCACATGGTCTTCCCTCTGTCTGTGTCCGTGTTCAAATTTCCTCTTTTTATGAGGATAGCAGTCATATTGGATTAAGGCCCACACTGATCACCTCATTTTCACTTGATTACCTCTGCAATTTGGTGACCCTGTCTCCAAATAAGGTCACATTCTGAGGTACTGGGGGCTAGGACTTCAACATGTGAATTGGGTGGGGGGACACAGTGTGACATGTGGGGCCCTATACATGTTCTGGGGCAGTTGCAAGTCTGTGGCAATGAGGAGATCCTGATGAGACCTGGACCCATGTCCCCTCACCTGGGTTCTGGCTTCAGAGTCCCAAGGGCCCAGGGAGCTCTGGTGGAGCTGGGTCATCAGTCTGGGGTACAGGCCTCTGAGGGGGCTGGCAGGGCAGGAGGCTCAGAGAATCCAAGGCCAGAGCCCAGCTGGATGGCAGGGCTAGGTGTGTCTCCAGGAAAGGGGCCCACCCGGAGGTTCCCAAGACCTCGGGCAGGATGCTGAGAAACTGGAGACTGAGGCCCCCTGTTTCCCTCAGGTGCTGCTCTGGGAGCAGCAGCGACTGGCCGGGCGGCTCCACGCAGGAAGCGCTGGGGACTCTCTGCTGCTTCCTCTGGCTCCGGGTGGACACCGGCCCCTGTCCAGGACTCAGTCTTCCCCAGCCGCATCTGCCTCCCTGGCAACCTCAGAGCCAGCCGGCCAGACCCGTGTCCTCTCCAGCTCAGAGACCCCCGCTGGGACCCCGCGCTTCACCACGGGTGAGAATGGGATGGCAGCGGAGGCAGGAGGGGGAGGCTCGGCTGCCCAAGCCCATGTCTGTTGTGGTGCTCAGGACATTTTAGAGGCCACAGAGCACTTGGTCTTGTTAGAGCCACACAGAGGCCGGCGGAGCAGGTGGTTATTCTGTTGGCCATCGAGGAGATCAAGGCTTGAGAAATCTAAGGTGACGAGTTTATGGTCAGATGGCAAGTGTCAGTCAGGCCAGGATAAGAATTGTAGTCTCCTGCCAACGCATTCAGCCCATTTTTGAAATGACATTTATTACTGTTGCTCTGCTTGTAGAAAGAGCTCAGAATTATTTTAGAAAATTTGAAAAGTACAGAAAAGCATAAGAATAAAATAAAAATCACCAACCAACATCCCACCACCCAGAGGTAACCCCTCTTAACTTCTGCCATAGTTCAATCCAGTCTTTGTTCTAGCCACACGTACGTATGCGGATTCCATCAACACGTTAACTATGTTTTGTACCCGGCTTTCTTTGGTTAACATATTATGAATGTTTCTTGACGCATTAAGTTTTAAAACTGAGAGTCTCATAGTATTTTATTTTTATTCGGTGATTTCTTAGTGGTTGGACATTTAGATTATTGCTCATTTTACTTTCCAGATGCATAAATCTTAACTCATGCTTGGCATTATTTCCCAAGGTTCACTCTTGGGGAGTGGCATCCCTGGGAAAAATGGTGTGAGTGTTTTGAAGGTCCTTGGTGTCCTGAGTACACAGGAACTTACCCTCCCAGCAGCACTGTGCTGGGCCTCCCCATAGTTTTCCCACAGGTCAGACTGAAAGAGTCACTTCTCCAAAGCTGTATTTGCCTCATCACATGGCCCGGTGTCATTGTGGGTTTCCTAGCTCTTGGTTTTGGGTTTTCCTAGGAATTCTTTCCCCTCTGCCACCCCTTGGTAGCCTCTTCAGGGTCCTGACAGCCAGTGTGAGACTCCCGGCAGCAGGCCTCGTTGTGCCTAGGCTCTGAGCACTTGAGGGCCTGGTGATGTGTTGGGCCGTGTGAGCAGTCAGCGTGGCAGGGAGGCAGTGGCTCTGTGGCCACTGTTGGAGTGTTGTCTGAGGCCGCCTGGGGAAGCGTCAGGGTGTGCAGATGGGTGTGATGGGCTGGGGGCAGGAATGTGTGGGTGTGGGGGTGGCCGTGGCCATAGAGGTGCAGGAGGAGGGCTTGGGGTCCCGGTCCTGACCCCTGCTCCCGCAGGGCTGGTCTACGACTCAGCGATGCTGAAGCACCAGTGCTCCTGCGGGGACAACAGCAGGCACCCAGAGCATGCCGGCCGCATCCAGAGCATCTGGTCCCGGCTGCAGGAGCGGGGGCTCCGGAGTCAGTGTGAGGTGAGGAGGCGGAGGAGGTAAGGACAGTGGGAGCGATGGGGTGGGAGGCCCCGGGGCCAGCGAGAGATGAGGGGCAGCTGGGGCGGTGGCAATGGGAGAGGGTGGGCAAGGGCTGAGGAGCCCTCTGTGGGCCCTTCCTCAGTGTGTGCGGGGCCGGAAGGCCAACCTGGAGGAGCTGCAGTTGGTCCACTCCGAGCGGCATGTGCTTCTCTACGGCACCAACCCGCTCAGCCGCCTCAAACTGGACAACGGGAAGCTGGCAGGTAGGGGCTTGGCGGTGTCCGGGTCCCTGGTCTCGCCCAGCCCCTGTGCTCTCGTCCCCGGGGGCCGTCGCTCAGCCTCCTGGACATCCCTGCTCCAGCTTGCCGCGCTGGCCCCTCTGCTGCCCACCCCCACCTCTCCCTGCACTGTTTCTCTCCTGCACACCGCCCAGCCCTCATCAGGGCCCCCTGCTCCCGGCGGGCTGGAGGCTGAGAGCATTCACACTCACGTGGGCCGGCCTCTCCCCACAGGGCTCCTGGCACAGCGGATGTTTGTGATGCTGCCCTGTGGTGGGGTTGGGGTAAGTGTGCCCAGGGCCTCGAGCGGGCATTGCCAAGGGCTCTCGGATCTCCCCCTTTTGGTTCTCCCAGGCCCAGCCCCTGCCTGCTTGTTCTTATGGTTCTGCCGGGCCCGGCGGCCAGGGACTTCCCCATGACGCCCTCTGCAGGCTGGAAGCTCCCCAGGGCCAGGGGTGTCCTAGCCCATCGGTGTCTCCCCGGCATGGAGCCCAGTCTAGGTTTGCACTGAGAAGGTGTTTGGTGGACGCTGAGTGAGGCTTAAAGAGCAGGGCCAAGACTGGGGCTGGGGTGGCCTCCCCTCTGAGGCCCCAGTGGCTGGGTGTTGGCCATTCCATGGCAGAGTGAGGCTGGTCTCCAGACCTGGGACTGCCTGGCATGGAGCTGTGGGGTGTTCCTGGAGTCCTTGGTGACCCAGGCACTTCCCTACCCCAGGATGCAGGCCTCTGACCCCCAGCTTTGCTCACCCCTCACCTGTTGGAGGGGCTTCCTGCCCCCTCTGGTTCGGCTCTCCTCACCTAGAAATGTCCCTGCAGTGGTTTCTCAAGCAAGGTGTGCGGAGGCAGGGGAAGGAGGCCTCGCTCGGAGGGAAAGTGGGAGCTGTAGCTGGTGGGGGGCTGTTTGGGAGCCAGTCAGCGCCCTGTTCACAACTTCCCATTTCTTGCCACTTTCTGATTTTTCCAACTGTTGTTGCTTCTGTTTTCTCCTCCCTCTCTCCCTCTCTGTCTTTCTCTCTTTCTCTCTTTCTCCAGCCTCTTGCGACTCTCTCTGCCTTCCTCGCCTCTCTTGGTCTGCCTCGCCCTCCCCATCTCCCCATCATGCCCCCCTTGAGGCCCAGGGACTGGGTTTGGGGGGCCTGCCAGCCTGGGCTAGGGGCCCTGAGTGGAAGACAGTGGTGCAGACGGCCCCTCCAGCTCCGACCGTCCCGCAGGGCCTGAGCAGAGTCAGCTGGGGCTTAAAACCCCCTCCCGGCCCAAACCCCAAGTCCCACCCAGGTAACGCCATGCCCCCTCTCCTGACCGGGGAGGCAGGCGCGATGCTGCCGGCAGAGTGCTGGCCAGATATGGACTGGTTCTGGGACTTAAGCTGGGAAGGAGCAGTTGTGCTGGGATTGGGGACACAGGAGGCCTTGCCTTTGGGCGGTGGGGCACTGGGGAGGCAGCGCTGTCTGCCCAGCTCCCTGCCCCTGGGGTCCTGGCCATTGGGTGGGGACTGCCCCATTGGGCCCTGGCTCCTGTGCGAAGCCTTGGATGATGCGGGCCCTGACTCTGGCTCCCACAGGTGGATACTGACACCATCTGGAACGAGCTGCATTCCTCCAATGCAGCCCGCTGGGCTGCCGGCAGTGTCACCGAACTCGCCTTCAAAGTGGCTTCCCGAGAGCTGAAGGTAGGAAGTTTGGGTTCAGGTGGGCCCACCACAGGGGAGGCAACGGGGTGGAACAGTGGGGAATCCAGGCCCAGGACCCCAGATGTCTCATTTCTCTTGGATATTGCCACACAGTTTTTGGAAGGGAAATCGAGCGCTCTAGGGACCAGGTTGAGACTTCAACTGTAGGCTCATGTTACTTGGCAGAGAGGCAAGCCACTGTGACGTGTGGTCTCTAGGAGACACAGGGTTCTGATCATCCAGGATCATTTAAGGCCCATGCGTGGCTGTAGGCAAGTCTTGGGATGTCACTGGACCTCCAGTGCTGAGGTTATGTAGACCACTTTGTTGCCCATGCTTTTTGCCCTGGGCTGGGCATCTTATGGGACTTGTCCCATGGCCCACATCCCGGTTGTCTAGGAGCGTATAGCCCAAGGCAGTCATAGTGTCCTCAGTGTCAGAGCACCTCAGTGGAGCTGAAAAGCATGGCTCTACCATTCACAACCAGACAACTTGGGACAAGTTGCTTAGCTCACCTGAGCTTCAGACTTCTAATCAGTGGACTGGAGGTGATAATGTTTGTCTTATGAAGACATCGTATGGAGGATTAGGTAACGTTGACCTCACAGAGATGCTGTGAGGATGAAATCCAGCGTTTATGAAGTGTTTAGCACAGTGCCAGGTGCCTCGTTTTTGCTTGACAGTAGCAGTTGTCATTGCCAAGTGATAATAGCCAGGCCACGCCAGGGTGAGGGGCTCTGTGTTCACGTGCAGCCTGTGAGCAGAGGGCCTACAGCATGAAGGTCGGGCTCTGGGCCACTTCAGCTCCAGCCTGGACAGGGTCAGACATGCTGGTGGCTGATGCCCTGTGGCCTCTGCTCAGAGGAGAAGGCTGGGGCTGGGGGGCTGGTACGTGCAGATGAGGGTCAGAGCGCTGGCTGTTTGGTTGACAAGCATTCTTTCTCTTTCCAGAACGGTTTTGCTGTGGTGCGGCCCCCAGGACACCATGCAGATCATTCCACAGCCATGTAAGGCCTGGGGGAAGCCTGGGTGAGATGAGGTAGGGGGCAGGCTCCCAGGGCCTTCCTGCAGGGACATTCCCCTCCTTCCCTGAGCCTTCTGGGGCTGGGCCAAGCCAGGGGCTAGCAGAAAGAAGGGGCTGGAGAGGTGGAGTCGTGGGGAGTGAAAGGGCCGGCAGGACCTCTCTCCCTCCTCCCCCCAGGGGCTTCTGCTTCTTCAACTCCGTGGCCATCGCCTGCCGGCAGCTGCAACAGCAGAGCAAGGCCAGCAAGATCCTCATCGTGGACTGGGTAGGTGCCTGTCCTTGCACCTCTGATCCGAGAGTCCTGTGGAGAGAGCCTGCAGCCCAGCGTTAGAGATGTGGTTCCATGTCTTAGTTCTGAGATAGCCTCCCTGAGCCTCAGTTTTCCCTGGTGTAAAATTCCGATGAAGATAGCACTCATGTCACAGAGCTATTGGGAGGCCCAAAGGACATGGTGTGTGGGAAGGCCGTCAGCCAAAGTGAACTCCCACAGCGGGTAGGAATTCTCATTTGAGTGTTGTCTTTTGACCTCTGTTGGCTTCTTTTGGCAGATCTAATAATGTCTGCATTTCCCCTACAGGTAGTTATGATAAGAATAATAGCAGATAATATCAGTATACCAATAATCCCATCCAGACACTGAGGTGGATACAGAGGTGGATTTAATCCTGACTGTAACCCATTTTACAGATGAGGAAAGTGAGCACAGAACAATTAAGTGACTTGCACACACCTCATAAGCTGTGAGATGGATCTGAACCCAGGCCGGTTAGCTCTAGAGTGCATGTATTTAACTACTAAGCTATGTCCCTTTTGCACTGATGAAAGGGACATGGCAAAGCAGAAGTTGAAAACCATGGAGGAACTTTGCACTCTTGAGCCCATGCATGGTCTTGTGAGTCAAGCACAGGCTCAGCTCTTCCTAGGAGGGATGGGGCCGGGCCAGGGACCTGCCCCTCCGTAACTGAGCTCAGTTTCTGTTCCCTTGCGTCACTTCATGACTTCGTGCAGGACATGGTGGTGAGGGTCCCTAATGTGTGTAATCCTGGTCTCCTCCCTCTCCCTGCCACTGATCCACCCCACATGCTTTCTTTCTCATGTGGGCTGGCCTGCCGTGGCCTCCCTCCTTTAGGATTTCATACTATAGCCAGCCCCACCCACCAGGTTCCTCTCTGTCCCTATAGAGAGTGAGAGAGAGAGAGGGAGAGAGAGATCCTGAATATGGAGAGACTGAGGCTCAGAGCTGGGCAGTGGGTTACTTGGGGCCACTGACCCATATGGCTCTAGGAACCCCAGTTTCCCGACCCCTAGTCTAGGTTCCTGACCCTGAGAATAGCTACTGACCTTGAAACCCTTCTAATCATCCTGGTCCCCATCTCTCTGCTTTCGTGCCTTCTCTAATCCACTGCCCATCTCCCTATGCAGGACGTTCACCATGGCAACGGCACCCAGCAAACCTTCTACCAAGACCCCAGCGTGCTCTACATCTCCCTGCATCGCCATGACGATGGCAACTTCTTTCCAGGCAGCGGGGCTGTGGATGAGGTGACCACACAATGGGGCCATGTCCTCCAGCCCTGTTGACTCTCCTCCTGGCACTTAATCTGCTTCTGTCACTATGAGCTGTGTGGCCCTGAGAAGATTGTTTAGCCTCCCTGATCCTTGGCTTCCCCATGTGGAATTGAGGAGGCTGATGGACTGGTCTGGCAGCGCTAGCATCCGGGCTTCCTCTCCCGGGGTTCTTCTCTCCTCATATCTCCCTTGCCTCTGTTTTCCAGGTAGGGACTGGAAGCGGTGAGGGCTTCAACGTCAATGTGGCCTGGGCTGGCGGTCTGGACCCCCCCATGGGGGATCCTGAGTACCTGGCCGCCTTCAGGTAAGTGCTTTGGGGCCCCCAGAGGAGCAAGGCCACCCTCTCCTGCCCCTTTCCCAACAGCACCAGGTTGGAGGCGATCAGTTGGATTGTCACCCTGTCCCCACCGGATACTAGACATTGTAGACAAACTCCAATGGAAAGACAGAACACTCACAGAAGTCAAAGGGTGCTGTATAAAGTCCCACATTACCAAGAACTGATGTCAGACTGAACACAGGCAGACAGGCAGGGTGGAGTGAGCAGAGCTGCCACATTTAGTCAGAGAAGGCTGCCTGGAGGAGGTGGGCTTTGAGTAGGAGAGGAGAAAGGTAAATTGGGGAGGCAGAGGAAAAGCAGAGGATGTCCATGTTGGGGGAGTACCTTTAGAAAGGCTGTTCTGGATGTTGAAAAGGGGCTCTGGCTCTGTTCAGGAGCCCTTACATACTTCACACTGGGGGTCCTGTGCTCCATGTGGGAAAAGAGAAGCCTGGAAGTAGGTCTCCAAACTTTTCTGAGATGTTCTCCATGAGAGCTAATTCTCAGGAGCCCTGGGCTGCAGGAGTTCCTGGTGTCTGTGCCAAGAGCCCAGGGCTTTGAAGAACACCAAAGTGGACCTCAGAGTTGGGTCAGGGCTAGAGGGAGGCAGCGGTGGGGGGCCGGCAGGGGAGGGGATGAGCGAATGAAGCTGGTGGCCGAGGACCTCAGAGGGTCTAGTTGCCCTGGTCAGCATTCAGGTACTGAGTAGCTGAGTGCCACAGTGCCACAGTGCTCAGTCACTCAGTCCACAGTGCCCAGCGTTTCCAGTCCCTGGGCCAGTCCCAGCCATTCAGCTGGCTGTGAGAGTGGCCCTTCTCTGTGGCCCTGCTCACTGCACTCACAGATACACACACACTCCTCCTTCATTCCCTGGGGGCTGAGTCCTCAGGCTGTGTGCCAGGGACACGAGTGGCCAGCCAAAGTCAAGGAGGCAGAGGACCTGCTAATCCTGCTGGGGGACTAGGTGTCCTGGAACCCTAAGAGCAGGGCACCCACAGCAAAGATGGCAGGGCCCTGGCCTCTGCCCTCAGCAGTGCTGTGCAGTGTGATGACCCCTCTTCTCCTTGCAACCTCACAGGACGGTTGTCATGCCCATCGCCCGAGAGTTCTCTCCAGACCTGGTCCTAGTGTCAGCTGGGTTTGATGCTGCCGAGGGTCACCCAGCCCCGCTGGGTGGCTACCACGTTTCTGCCAAATGTAAGGGGGCCCAGCTGAGGAGGAGGTGTAGGGACAGAGAGGCAGGCTGTCGGGGGTAGGGAGGCACTGCCCCTAAGTCTAAAGGGGACAGCAGCAGTGGCTGGCCCAGGGCTGTGAGCCTGAGGACGGCAGTATGGCAGCTGGCCCTGGGATTCCCTGGGATCTCCTAGCCTAGCACAGCCCAGGCCCTTTCTGGGACCCAGGCCTGTTCACCACAGAGGGCTTGACCAGGTCAGCCCCCTGGGGACTTCAGTCTGACACACAGAATGCTCAGCCACAGGACTCCCGAGCCCAGCTGTGCTGTTTGCAGGCAGAGCTGGCCGCTGCTTCTCCGGAGGGAGGATGGGAGGAGCTGCGTCCTCAGAATAGAGGGTGTCCTTCAGCCCCCTGGGCCACTGGGCCTGGAGGACAGAAAGAGGAGATGGCACGGCTCCATGAAAAAGACTCAGGCTAGAGTTGATGCCCAAAGTTCAAGTCCTAGCCCTGCTGCCACTTACTAGCTGTGGGGCCTTTCTCAAGTCCCTTAACTTCTCTGAGCCTTGTGTTGGCTTCAACGTGAAAGCACTATGGAAACTAGTGACTTAGGCATGTCAGTCATTATCTACAAGGGAGGAAGCAAGCAGGGAGACGGGGGTAGAGAATGGGCCACTGCTCCTCCATCCCCGTCGCCTCTTGCTTCCCCCCACCCGACCGTCTAGGTTTTGGATACATGACACAGCAGCTGATGAACCTGGCAGGAGGTGCAGTGGTGCTGGCCTTGGAGGGCGGCCATGACCTCACAGCCATCTGTGACGCCTCTGAGGCCTGTGTGGCCGCTCTGCTGGGCAACAAGGTGAGCTGTCCCCCTCCCCCATCCATGCTTCTGTGGGGCAGGTGAGCCCGGCTCCCCAGGACGGCCCAAAGAACAGACGATGAGATGGGACAGGGCAGGAGTGGCCAGGTCTGAAACGAGGTAGGCAAAGTGGATGTCTCTTCCCCAAGTCAGGTCAAGGGCCAGCACCTCCTGACCTAGGCAGAGCCAGCACCTGTGCCTATTTGTGCCCAGAGGGCCGGGGCCCTTGGGGTGGGAGAGAGCTGGGCCTGTGGGTGCCTGAGTGACTGGTGGCTGAGGTACTGTTTTCTGTAGGTGGATCCCCTTTCAGAAGAAGGCTGGAAACAGAAACCCAACCTCAATGCCATCCGATCCTTGGAAGCCGTGATCCGGGCACACAGTAAGTGTGGAGATAGGACAGTCACCGAGCTCAGACTTGAAAGAACCTCAAAGATCTGTCCCTAATGGCTAGAGTTTCAGGGCTTCCAGTGCCAACCAGGTGACCTGCTGTTGGTCTGGAGTAAGATTCCTGAGTCACCCCAGCAGTAACGGTGGGCAGCCTCCCGTGAGCGGGTACCTCCAAGCCCTCCAGATGGACACAGCAGACAGTGGCCTCCTGAAGGCAGGGACTGGCCTCCCCTCTCTAGCCACAGCCCTCTGCCAGGGCCAGGCTGACAGCAACACTCAGGCCTTGTTTGCCAGAAAGCCATGTTGCCACTCCCCCCCCCCCCAAGTTGTGGCCACAGGTGCTGTGGGAGCACTGCCTGCTTGGGGGTCAGGTCTCAAAATAACCCCCTACATTTGAAAAGAACTTTAAGTTTTCAACTTCAACTCAACATGTGTTGAGTACTTTACGTAAAGACCCAGAATTTATGCTAGGGACATAAAAATGAATAAAACAGCGTCCCCACACAAGGGCTGGGGAAGGAAGTGAGCATAATGGCAGGGACTGTGGCTCCTTCTGTGGAGCCCTCACGCCGGCAGGTTGTGTGCTGGGCGTGCTCCCTGGGCATTGGCCCTCAACACTCCCATGGCCTGGGAGGGGCGGTGGCAGCCTGAAGGCCACACAGAGTGGCTGTGGGATGGTTAGCTCTCCCAGTGCTGTGTTTGGCCCAGCTCCCACGCGCTCCTTCCCTGGGTGCCGGGCGGAGCACTGGTGGCGGCAGCGTGAGTGGGACGCCGTGCGGCAGGAGGCCAGGGCGCAGGGATCTGTGGGGTCACTTGGACACAGACCCCGTATGCAGGGAAATGTGTCCTCCCAGTGCTCTCAGGAACCCACACCTAGGACAGTGAGTCCGAGGTGGCCTTTCAGCCACAGGGCATGGGAGAAAGGCCAGTTGCTGCCAGGACTCCCTCAGGGCCAAGTGGAATCTGCCGTGCCCACCCTGTCAGGGCTGGGCGGGGAGGGGCCCGTGGGAAAGCTGATCCCAAGCTGAGGATGGGCCTGCTGCTCGTGGGCTCTGGGCCTGAGACGCCCGTGTCCGGTCTAGGGTGCAGCGTGGAGGGGCTTGCCTTCCCCGGTCCTTTCTCACCAGCTTCTCGCCGCAGGTAAATACTGGGGCTGCATGCAGCGCCTGGCCTCCTGTCCCAACTCCTGGGTGCCCCGGGGGCCGGGGGCCGACGCAGAAGAAGTGGAGGCAGTGACCGCGCTGGCATCCCTCTCTGTGGGCATCCTGGCTGAAGACAGGTAATGCCAGACCCCAGGCCCTGGGCCCTTTCCACCCCTCTGATCCTCCCTGCTGGAAGCCCCCCGCCCTCTCAGGCTCCTGTCCAGGGCTGGGAGGGAAGCTCAGCTGTAGCCCTTCCTGTGGCCCCTGGCCCTCCGGCATCCTACCCTTGTCCCTCCCCACAGGCCCTCAGAGCAGCTGGTGGAGGAAGAGGAACCAATGAATCTCTAAGGCTTCGGAACCATCTGTGCACCCACCCTGCCCTTCAGACCCGGTTCTCTTCCAATCTCTGGCAACAGCCCCCATGCCTGGGTCTTCAGAGATCCTGAGGGCAGGGGGTCTGGGCCAGAGAACAGCCTGCCTGCTTTGACAGTCACCCCAGGGAGCCTGAGAGGGCCTGTGTGTCTAGGATGGGGACCAGAGAGGACCCTGAGAGGAGTTTGGGCAGCCAGGCCCAAGCAGGGCTCTCTCAAGAACAGATTCTACCCCTTTGGTGTCCAGGCCCCAGCAGTGGCCCACGTCCCTCAGGACTGCACAGAGGAGGACTGGCTCGGTTGGGCCCACACTTAACCACTATTTTTGGCTCTGTAGACCCCAGACTTTGCACACAGCCCCAGGCTCCACACAGAAATGTGAACTTGGCCTCAGCCAGGGTGGCCCTTCCTAGGCTCTGTGGGCTGGAGGTAGGCAGGGGGCCAAGAGGTCCTGTATTCCTGAGTGCAGGGGGGTCCCTCCTCTCACCTGCTTCCTCAGATGAGTCTGGAAGCTTCCCTGCAACACTGGGCACTGAGACGAAGCTCCCCCTGAGAGCAGTTGTCAGCAGACCTGCACCTGGTCCCTTCCCCCGCCAGAGGCCACCCTGCATTGACCATCTCAGTGCCTTGGTGGAGCAGACAGGTGCTCTTGGAGTCCTGTGCTTCCTGATCCAATGGTGCCAAACCTTTCATCTCCCCTCAGAAGCACAGCATGACCCCTAGGGACCCCCCAGATGCTGCCCCCTCCATGAGCCTTGTTTCTGGGGTCTCCCCCCAGCTCTCACTTCTGTCCCACTAGGACTAGCCTGGCTGTGGCGGAGGAGTGGGAGAGCGGACACAAGATGCGGGGAGGGGAGGCTGCCCTGGCAAAGTCTTCAAGGCTTTTGGGGGCCAGGCCTGGGGCCAAGAAGGAAAGCGTTTGTGCGTGAGCGTGTGCGAGTGAGGAGTGTGCGTGTGCATGTGCGTCTTCCCCAGGACCCACCGTGCCCTGTGTATGTATGCATGTTTTTGTAAAAAAGAAGGAAAAAAAATGCAAAAAAAAATCTGAATAAATGTTTTATTTGCTTTAAAAGTGCCTGTGAAAGGGCCCGTGCTGTTGCGTGGGTGTGCACACGGACACAGCTGCACTGCACAGCATGCATCCCACTCAGAACCGAGAACGAGGGATGAGCCCGGGCTGGACTGCAGCCCCTGTCCAGCTCCTTGCTCTTCTGTGGCTGCTGCCCTGCAGGAAGAACCCATTCTGAACACACCCAGCTGTCCCAGCCTGCCCCACCGTGGGGTGATAAGGAGGCGGCTCTGGGCTGAGTCCACACACACAGGGCCCAGCCCTGGGACGGGGGAGGCAGAAATACAGGTGCTCAGCCCTAGCGATTCATGAATCAGACACCCGTGGGTTCAAGTTCCAGCTGGGAATTCAGGTAAGTCCCATCACCTTCTGAGGCCTCTGTTTATCAGCAAAAGGCTCCGGAAATAGAGACTGTTTACAGTTCCTTCTGCTCTAATGTGCCATGACTTCTTAAGCATGTACTGAGCCTGGAAGACAGAATGGGCGAGGCAACAGGCCTGGGCAAGCTCCGTATAAGCAGAGAGGAAGGCGCCAGGGCTGCCAGCACCTACCTTTGTGGTTCTAAGTCTGCCAGGCTTTTCCAGCAGGAAGAGCAGCACCTCGTTACCTTAGACCTGGCCCCGGGCCCTTGGCAGCCTGGCAGGGCGTGAAGGGAAGAGGTGCTCATCCCTTTCCCATCTGGCCTGGCCTCTCGTGTGGACACCAGATCCCAGGGGGGTTGCTGAGGCTGAGTGTGGGCATCCTCGCCCTTGCTGGGCGCATGCTGAGAGCTGGGAGAGGACAGCCAGACTGCTGGTTCCCCACAACTTGGACTAGGGAAATGGTTTAATCCGATAGCTAGAGAACTATTACCACCCTCCGCCCCGCCTACCCCTCCTAGTCCATCCGCCCTCGAGATTCCCTCCCCGCAAGTAACCACCAGAGGCTATCTGATAGAAATGGCTGCTGTATTTCTGCTAAAGTGACAGTGACACAGATAAGGCAAAGAGCTGAGGGGCAGGACACACGGTGGGTCTGTGGGAGAGGGGTAGACCGTGCAAAATGGCAACCTAACATAAAAAGATCTAGGTAATGACAGGCCCCTCCCTCCGGAGTTAGGTGAGCCCTTGGGCCAGTGTATGGGTAGAAAAGCAGATTTAGTCCTTCAGAAGGGAGATTTAAAAAGATAGAAGCTCTGGTTGAAGGGCAGTGAGCAGGGGCTGGAGTGGGAGAGAAGGTACCTCATGGCCGGGGGGCTGGGTACAATGGCACTCTGAGGAGGCAGAGTGGAAATGCAGGGTGGGGGGTACACGGTACAGGTTTGGGGGGCTCCTTCTAGCCTATACCATGTTGCCCCCTTCCCCAAAGCCCTTCCAGGGGCAGGAGCACATTCCCAGTGACCCTTAGTCTGGCCTTGTTGGGGGAGTCCTGTGTTGGGGTGTGGGGATGCCTCTGTATGTTGGGGGCGGCAGGGAGAGGCTGATGGCTTCTGGCTCTAGCACACTCATGGGAGACCAGCTCAGGGTGAGAGGGCAGGAGGAGGGACACTGAACTGTCCACTCAGCTCCTCAGGCCTTGGGGAAAGAGCCCAGTGTTGCCATCTTGGACTGATCTGCCCCCAGGCGTAGGTCAAGGCCTCAGGGTCCTACTCCTTGACCCACAAAGATTCCTCACTGAGTGCCAAGGAAACATCCATTTGAGAAGGTGTAAAGCTGCCCTCCAGCCAGGCCAGTGAGGAGCAACCACACCCAGGTCTCCCCCGTGGGAAGGCAGGATAGCTTCCTGGGAGACCACACTTGTCCTGCTGTGTACTCTCTGCCACAGTTCTGGGGTCCCAAGGGGGTGGGATCAGGCCCTCCCAATGTCTCAAGAGACTGAGTCCAGGTCCTGAGGACCCCCAGGGTGCAGAGACCTCACCCCTGGGTCAGAAATCGCTGAGGATGCTGATGTCTGCGAAGTCAGCCCGGTAGCGGTGGGCGTACAGGCTGAGCAGAAAGGCCCACTTGAAGGAAATGAAGCTCCAGACGCTGGAGAGGTAGTAGCTGGTGGGGTCTGTGAGGCCTGCAGGAAGAGGAGCCCGTCAGTGACTCGAGAGGGCCCCACCCTCAGCCCCAGCACCATGCCACAAGGCCAGGGCCACCCTCCTCCTCCGGCTCAACATCCCGGCAGGTGAAACGACCCTCCAGAAACACTTGAGTGTGACAGAGGTTTCAGAGCATTCCAGGGGTTGCAGGCAGGAGGCCGTGGGGGTGAGGAAATGGCAGGGCTGGCCAAGCACAGGTCTGTGTCATCCATTCTGCTTTTGTGACACGCACCCCTTGCAACCAGGCCACTTGCAACCTGCTTTAGTCAGTCAGACTCCCCGCCGGCAGGGGGAAGGGCCTTCCTGCCACCGCCACCAGAGGGCGCCCCCACCCCAGAGCTGGGCAGAGACTGAGCGGGACCAATAGCTAATGCGCATGGGCAGTGCTCAATACTTCCCGCAGTCTCGCTGAACACCCCCATCGCTAGGGATGGGGACTCGTTCTCCCGCTTTCACGACAAGACTACCCATGCTCAGGGAGGCTAAGTGGTCTACCCAGTCCCTTGAACGTGAGCTGTGGAACCAGGACGGGAATCCCAGGGTCTATTCCTAAACGCCCCGCTGCCCCTCTCACGCCTCTTCTCCGGGACTCACTCTGGTGCTGGGTGATGGCCAGGACCAGGAAGGTGCAGAAGGCGGCGACGGAGACGGCTGAGAAGAGGACGCCCACGAAGAAGAAGCCGCGCAGCCCCTTTAGCCAGGTCCTCCAGTAATCCTGCATGTACATCACGTGTGTCACCAGAACCCACAGCGCCAGCACACCTGCGGGAAAGACTGGGTCAGCGACCCGCCTACCAGCCATGCTGCAGCCCTGGAGGCCTTGGGGATCCCCAGGGTCCTTTGGGTCCACTAGGCCAGGAATATTTGCATAAGAATACTAAGAATACTGGCCTTCCTCCCTAGTTCCCTCCTGACTGCAGAGTGCAGCTTCCCGGGGAGCTGGACAGGGTCTGTGGTATCACCAGGACTTAGATGCACAAGCGGATAAGAGGCTCTAGCAGCCTGCTAGCAAGCCAGTCATTAAAGAGATTTGCAAAAATAGAAAACCCTGCATTCTTCTCCCTGATTGTTTTTGTTTGGAAAACATGAATCTCTCTCACAAAAATGTTATTTATGTTGTTAACTCAATATTATTTTTAGTATTACTTTCAAGTGAACTCAGTTTTAACTTCTAATATGGTACATGTCCATAGATATAACCCATGTAAACAAAATTTGCTTCAAATTTCACTACTTTTCAAGAGCATAAAGGGGTCCTGAAATCAGAAAGTTTGAGAACCTCAGCAGCCCAGCCTGCTCTCTGGGGACTTCCCACTGTCCACCCTGTCCTGGGGCCATTCTCCCATCCCACGTTCTTCCTCCACCTGACCCTTGGAGGTCACAACTTTCAAGTTTCAAGGCTTGTAGCTGGACTCTTAGGCAGCAGGGCTCTTCCCAAACTCGCTGCATTGGTCTTACAGGGTGAGGAGGCGCAGCCATGAAGACTCCAGGGCCACCCAGTACTCAAGAAGCCTTCTTGCTATTGGCCAGACCTCATGTCACTCCCTCTAGTTTGCAGCTTAGGACAAGCCAAACACCCCTAGCCTTTCCTGGGCCTGCCCTCTGGGCCTGGGTGTGCACTTCCCCTAGGATGCCAGCTGCCACTCGGCCAATACAATACAAAACAACCCTCTGTGCCAGGCAGTGCCTGCTGGCACAGCCCAAAGAGTGGAACGAATATCAATTCCATTGGCAAGAGTCCGGATGGGGCTGTGGGGTCCCAGCAAGGGAGGAATGAGGAAAGCAGCAGAGCCAGCTGCAAGCTCTCCGCCTGCTGGACTGTAAGGTGTGGGCCACATAGGCTGCTGTGCCCTGGGAGTCAGGAGGCCCCTCCAAAAGGGGGTGGCACACACTGCATGCGTCGTAGTCTCCCAAACATGCAAGGAAGGATGAGCATCTGGCCAGGGAAAGTGGTTATCTCTGGCAATGGAGACGAGGAAGGGAAGTTGATAGGGAGGTGGGGTGGGGAGCGCTTTGACTGAATCTATGCTATTTTATTTTTTAGGCTGGGTAGTGAACGTAAGGGATTTTGTTAAATTGTCTACCCTTTTTTTACATGCCTGAAATATTTCATAATTTTTTAAAAAGTGAGGGGGGAAAAAAGGCAAGAGGAAGCTAGTTATCATGGAGCTATACTCTGGATACCAGCTCAGAAGCTGTCCCAATTCAGGTAGCCTGGTGAGGGACAAAAACCCACAAGCCTGCAAGCCAGGAAACCTGAGGCCCGGTGCTGGCGTGTCCCAGAGTCCTGGTGTTTCCACATCTAAAAATGGGTGAGCCCAGAGGTCCCAATCTGGATAATTAGGGGCCCTGGATTTCCACCCTAGGGAGAGCAGAGGTCCACCACCCCCGCAGTCTCCCCTGCCACGCACTCTTCCAGCTCTGCCCCTGGCCACCATCCTCAGGGTTTGGGGGCCTGGAAAGTGGGTCCCCTTACCCCTGAGATAGGGATAAGCATCTCTCCATCCTTGCCTAGTTGGGCAGCTGGAGCAGGCCAGTTGTGGACAGAATATAATCCCATGGCTTCTGCTTACATCCTACGTGATCTGGGTTTTATACCAGCCACTGTCCTCAAAAGTCCCACTTCTCTCACATCATCCTAAGTTTGCACTGGAGGGAGATGTTTGGTTTCTTAAAGGGCCCGAGGGACGAGGCTTGTTGTCACTGAGCACATTCAAGGAACAGTCAAACGGGCACCTGTCTGGGACAGGTCCACTCGCCCTCTGTCTCCTCACGCCACAGAGGGGCTGGAGAAGTTGAGCTCCAAGATCCTTTCCCATTTGAAGATTCTGGAAGCCAGCACAGGAGAAAAATAAGGAGGTCAGAGCAATTCCTCTGTGACTCAGCAATTTCTGGGTTAGGAAATGCTGAAATAGAGGTTCGTGAAGATGCCAGCTCTTAGTCCACTGCTCATGATCCAGTAGTTCCCCCAAACTCCCACCCCCACGTACACGCACATATCCAAGAGGGCTGAGGCCAAGAGGGAGAGGAAGATGGCCATTTGGGGTGTTTTGGGGCCCTGTTCCTTGTTAATAAGCAAACATGACTTTACCCACCTCTCACCTCCCGTCAACCCTGCTCCAGGCCCTGCACACAGGCCTCACATCCAGATAAACACACGCCTAGTCTGGAGGCAAGACCACTCCCACTGCCTTCCTCAGAAGAGAGCTTTCTACCAGCTCTACCCAAAGGGTTCACCGAGTGAGCTGGAGCCCCTCGCTGGTCCCCTCCCACACCTCAGGCAGGAGGCAGTGTCCCTTAACCTTGCACCCTTTCCTAGGATTCTCTGGGACTCCAGCAAGCCTGGTCTGCACAGTTCTTGGAGGAATGGACAGATCACCAGCTCCCACTGGCTGCAAGCCGTGCCAGACCACACCCTAATTTCACCCCACCTGTTGCAAGGAGCAGGGCCCCTGCTCTGCTTCTAGGGCTTACAGATGACAAGCTAAGGGCAACAAAGGCACAGGGCTGGTTGGTGAAAGCATCCCCAGCAGCTGGGCTGGAGGTGAGAAGAGAGAAGACAGCCAGGGGAGCTCCCAGGGGAAACCCAGACAAGCAGAACACTGGGCCTGGGTTGGGCCCCTCTACAGTTGGGCACTCCAGCCCTCGGCAGCTCATGTGGGAAGAACGCAGATCAGTTTAGTCTCTTCGGGCAAGTATTCTTTTTCTCTTTCCTTGGCCTACTAAACCTAGACCAAGAATCTGTTTCCCCCCAGGGTTCCCACAGCAAAGCCAGAGCAGATAGGTCCAACCCATGCCTTCCCAGCAAAACCAGCCTTCCTTCTTCCTTCCTTCTGTTTCCCAGATACCCACTAGGCTGGGAGACTGTGTCCTTACCCACAAGCTCTCTGCCCATTGGAACCAGGGGCTCCATGGCTGCCCTGGCCCCAGAAACCAGCACACCCAACCAGCCCTTGTCTGGTCTAACACAGGGCAGAAGGAGCATGCTAGGGCTACTCACTGGTGACTCAGCAGTTTCTGGGCTGGAAAATGCCCAGTCAGAAGTGAGGTGCTCACAAGTCAGTAAATCCGCTGACACTTCACCCCCAAAAGGGGAAGAAGGCCGACTGGCTCCAGACTCTCTCAGAACTCACCCGAGGTGGGGAAGGTGCATGGTCCTGGCCTGGCAATCCCCTCCCCACCCACCATGCACCATGACCGCCATCTACCACCATGCAGTTTTGGCTCTTCCATGGGCACTGTCAAAGGTCAAATGTCAGGTCAAACGCCAGGACCCTACTCCAAGTGGTTGCTGCCCTAGCGCCTCTTCCTGAAGGCAACGCCACAGCCCACAGCTGGCCTGCTTCAGAGGCTGAGGGAAGCCACGGGGACAGAGAGAGAGCAGAGTTTGGGTCAGAGGGAAACCCTAGGCGATTCCCCAGAGTACAAGAAAGAAGGCCTTTTCCACAACTTTCTAACAGGCAGCTGGAGACGGAAGATTCAGGGAGTGCACAGCAGAACTGCAACATTTCAGACCTGGAGGGAAGTCAGGTAGTCTCCCACTCCTTGCTTGCAGAAGAGGAAACTGTGGCTCAGGAAGCCTCGGTATGCCCAAGGTCACAACGGCTAGGAACGGCTCACCTCAACTTCCACCAGGCCAGACTCTGAACATACCCAAGCTGGTATGGGGGAGAGATTGCCCTCCCCCATCACCCCTATCCTCTTCCTTATCGCAACCATCCTGCCCTGACACCGCCTTCCAAAGGGAAGCAAGCAGCAGGGCCAATAGGAAACAGAAAAGAAGCTGTAAGAAGTGAACGGGGAAGAGCACAGAAGGTGGTGGGGTGTGGAGGGGAAAGGAGCCCACAGGTGGCGGGGCAGCTTGACAGGCTGAGAACATCCCAGCCAGGGTGCCCACCTGCACTTCTGTGGAGACCCCAGCACTTTGCTCGGCATTGCTTAGACGGGGGCAACTTATGCACCTCTTATAAGGCAGAAACCCCGGGGCTGTACCGGGGGGATGGCCCTCAGCAAGCCCTGTGGCAATGAGTAAATTAGTTATTTTTAGTTATTCCATGTAGGGCTCTTTTAGCAGAGGATTTTAGTAATAGAATAAGATAATCATATGTAAAAGCATTACCCTTACGTGTATTTTTTCCCCAAAGTCCTTTCCCACACATATTATTTCATGTAGCTGTGTAACCCTGGGCAAGTTATTTATTGCCTAAACTAAGGTTTAGAGTATCTGTAAAAAGGACACAACAATAATGCCTACTTCATAGGATTAATGCAAGGATTAAATGAAATAAGGGAAGGAGATTACTTAACACAGTGCCTGAAACATAGAAAACATTAAAAAAAAAGTTAGCAAGTAGAAATAATATTTTTCGTCTTCACACCAATTCAATGGGACAGAGAGGTTAAATTGCGTGCCAAAGGTGCACAGCAAGTAGGGAGCAGTGTCGCGCACCTGGCCTCCACCATCGCGCTGGTGCCGCCCCTTCCCTCCTTGAGAAAGGTGGTCGGCGGGGCTCGGCCGAGGAGCCACAGCAGATGGGTGGCAAAAGGCACCAACGTGGGTGGAAAGAAAATGTCCAGTTTCCATCAGATCCCCAGCGCCGTGCTCCCAGTCTCCGCCGAGGGCTCTGCTGGGGTTGCGGGTCCACACTGGAAGGAGGCAGATGGGTTCGCCAGCCCCTTCCTTTCCCTCACCCAGCACCCAAGGAAGGGGCGCTTGGGGGACGAGGATCCCCCAGAACAAGCGTGTGTGTCTGGGGGAAGGAGGTGGCCAGGGAAGCGGCGCCGGGCGGAGGGCCGGCAGACGCGGCGCGGAGACGAAAGCCGGACCGCCCGGCAAGGTTGTGCAAACGGCAGCAGCGGGTTCGGGCGGGCATCGGCTCCCGGGGGCCCCGGGCATGCCTAGGAGCCCGGGTACGCGCAGGGCCTGCGCTGCCAACCAGCGTTTTCGGGTAAACACCCCACCCGCTCCCCGGGGGAAGCGCCGCCCAGGAGGATCGTCCCGGAGCAGCTGACAGCGCGTTCCCCGCCCGCCCGCCCGCACGAGCCGGGACCCGGCGCCCCCACGTACCTGCGAGCCCTCCCATGGCCGCGGTCCCCGGCTGTCTGTAGACCACCGTCCAGACTAGGAAGATGGAGAAGCCGGCCACGGAGCTGACGCCGGAGTAGGCGGCGCGGAGGCCGAGCTGCAGCCGGGACGGGGCCATGGGGCTGCGACGCCGGGCGGCCGAGGGCGAGCGCGGCCGAGAGTCACAGGTGCAGGGCCCGAGCCGCAGCCCGAGCCGCCGGCGCCCTGCGCTCCGCCCCCGCCCGGCCCCCGCGCCCTCGCCGCCGGCACAGCGCCCTCCCCGGCCGGAGGCCGCCCGCGCCCAGCGCAGGCCGCATCCCCTTTTGCAAAGCCTGCTCGGCGGGTGCCTGCCAGGAGGCAGAGTCCTGGGCTCGTCCCCAGACGCGCCGTGGCAGGCTAGGTGGGCCTTGGCCGGCCCGGGAATATGCCTTTATACAAGCAGGCTGCTGTGATTACGTTTTAAATTTTATCTCTAAATAGGAGGCACGTTCTCGTTTAAGATGTGAGTGCCTTGCTAAAATACATAAAAATTAGGAAATATAAGAGTACACAGTGAATATAATTCCTTCCACGCGTCCCCCTATCAACCAGGGACCCTCTTACCGCATCTCAGAAGACTCCTCCGCACACTCATGTTTGAGAATCCATGCGACCATCACCTTCTAACCCCAAACACCCATTCTCACCCGCAGTTCCCCTTTCCTTTTATCCTCACAAGCTTCATCACCCCCAAGTCCCCACCAAACATCACCCCGACCCTCAGAATCACACCATTCTAAAGCCGCGACACAATCTGTAGCAGTGCACTCAGCTCCACCACGGCCCCGCTTCCTGCTGGGAGGGAAAACCTGGGCACAGCAACAGGGGCTCTGCCCCAAGCACTTAGAATCGATTAATGTAATTCAAGGGGAGCCCGCCTATCACCTGCGCAACGTATGGTAGTTCCTTTCCTTTTGCTGTTGTAACACATTGCCACAAATTTGGTCACTTAACACAACACATTATTTTACAGTTCTATAAGTCAGGAATCCCGATACGGGTCTCACTGGGCTAAAATTAAGGGGACATCAGAGCTGCCTTGTTCCTGGAGGCTCTAGGGGAAAATCTGTTTCCTTTCCTTTTTCAGCTTCTAGAGAGAGGCCACCTACATGCCTTGAGTTGTGGAGCTCTCTCTCCCTCTTTTCCCTTACAAGGACCCCTGTGATTGAGGACTCTACCACCCAGGGTCATCATCTCAACATCCTTAACTTCATCACATTAGCAAAATCCCTTTGCCGTGTAAGGTGACACAAGTTCTGTGGGATTAATTTGGATGTGGACGTCTTTGGGGGCCATTATTCTGTGTGCCACACCCTCTGGAATATAATCTCCACAAGCAGCAGAGATGGTGCCACTTTTCACACCAACACCTAGAAAAGTGTGCGGCACATAATACCCCTTAATAAACATTTGTTGCATAGATGAGTATGAATGAATGAGGGTGAGATTTAAATAACAACAAAGGGAATTATACACAAGGAATCTAGGCAGGGTATGATTAGTTGCCCAAGCAAGAGATGTAAACCAGTGTAAATCACATTGCCTCACTCACATAACCTCGGGAGCTTCTTGAAAAATAAATAAACCAAACTCCACCCCTGCCTATTAAATTTTGAATCTTGGAAAGTGTGTGTGTGTGCGTGTGTATGTACATATATACATTTGTTTCTGAGACAGGGTCTTGTTCTGTTGCCCGGACTAGCGTGCAGTGGCATGATCATAGATCACTGTGACCTCAAACTCCTGGGCTCATGTGATCCTCCCCCTACAGGCTCATGCCACCTAGCCTGGCTAACTTTTTGATTTTCAGTAGAGATACATTGCTATGTTACCAGGCTGGTCTCAAACTCCTAGGCTCAGGCAGTCCTCCTGCCCTGACCTCCCAAAGTGCTAGGATTACAAATGTGAGCCACTGCACCCGGCTTGGAGAATATATAAATATTTTAATGAGAAATGATTTTGATGCTAGGAGATCAGCACCCAGCCTGCCCTTAGGAGCCAAGGTGGAGAATAAGTGCTGCCCACACCTGCAGAGGAGGGAGCAAGCTCGTGGTCCAGAGTGCGCTGCCATGGCAGCTTCAAAGCTGGTGGGATGGGTAACATTCCAGGCAGTGGGGACAGCATGTGTGACAAGCCAGAAGGGAGAAATAACATGGCAGGTTTGGGCAACTGTAAGCAGTGTGTAGCTGGACTATCAGGTTTGAGGGTGGAGTGGTGGGTTTTGAGACTAGAAAGGTTCTGAGCATAAAGGTCTTTGCAGGCTCTGCTAAGAAGTCTGTCCCCTCCCCATGGGGCCTGGGGAGGGAAGTAACCATTCTGTGTTTTAGAACTATGCTGAGAGTAATAGAGCAAGAGCGAGCTGCCCCTGAAAGACTAGAAGCAGACAGATGAGTTGGACAAGTCCTGCACCTTCCAGTGCTTTAGTTACCAAACGGAGACCACAGTAGTATCTACTTCAAAGTGTCCTGATGAGGGGCCGGTGCTTAGCAGAGTGCCAGCACACTGCACGTACTCAATAAATGTCAGGAAGTGTAATTAGCAGCAGCAGACGGCTGCCATGCAAGAGATGATGAGGGATCTCAGAGTTGGTTCAGGTGGACGCAGTGAGTATAGAAAAAAGGGAACTGATTCAAGAGATATTTAAGCTATTTGAACTTAAAGGTCAGGTAGGAATTCATTAGCTGGGCGGACAGAAAGGAGGAGAGCAAAAATATTATGAGTGGACATTATGGGAGTATTGGAGAGCAGTGAGCAACCTCGTGCTGGACAGTGAGATTGCGCAAGAAAATAACGAGAAATAATTATGTAACAATGGTGTGGGCCCTGGTTGTACAAAAAGGTTAAGGCAAGGCTGAAACTCTCTTAATCGTGAAAGCAATAAAGAGCTATTGAAGGGCTTTAGTCTCAGATGGGGTCAGAGATGCAGCTTTACCATTTGCTGCTGTGACCCTGGGCAAACTCAGAGCTGCCCAATCGAACCTTCTGCCCTGAAGGAAATATCCCCATCTGCACTCTCCACAATGGTGGCTATGAGTCACACATGGCCATTGAATACTTGATATGTGGCTAGTGTGACTGTGGAACTGAATTTTTAATTTTATTTAATTTTAATTAATTTTAACTTAAACAGCTGCACATAGCCTGTGATTAACCTGTTAGCATAGCTAGAACTTCTTAGGACCGCTGTTTGTATGAAGGAAATAATGATGATACCTCACCGGCTTGTTGCAAAGATTGAGATCCACTGAGATACTGCAGTGAAGGCACTCAACGCAGTCATCCAACAAACTGTTGTTACTGTTATTATTGAACAGGGGTAGCCTGACATAAGCCAGGTCTTGGGAAGATTAGTTCGACTGTAATATCCAGGTTAGATGTGATGGGAAAATAAAATTGTAGAAGACAAAGCATTCACAAGGTTATTTTAGTGGTAAGGTGTGAGATAAGTAAGATCTTATCTGGAGAAAGGCCACAAGAATGGGAAAGAATAGAAGAACTGTGGCGCTGCAAGGCACACAGGTGTGCACCACACACACACCTTCTCACATCAGCTTCCTTTCCAAGGTATGTTCAGAGAGCACACTCCCATCCCAAACCAGCACACACATCACTGCCACCCCTATAAGACAGACAGCACTCTCCCTGCCTGTGACAGAGACCACTGGTGTTCACCAATACCTGTGTGTCTCTTCTGAGCACATGACCTCCTAAATTTGAACTGCACTTCCCAGCTTCCTTGCAGCTAAATTGATGCCATGGGATTGAGTTCTGAGCAATGGAATGAAGGCAGAAGCAAGCAATGTGAGCCATTTTCAGGCTAGACTCATAAAAATCTCCCGTATACTCTGCATTCCCTCCTCCCATTCTGTGACAATGTTAGAGGGCACATGTTGAAGGGAGAAGCGCCACATGATGAGAAGGGCCTGGGAGCCTTGAGCGAATGAATGGACCAGAGCCACCCCCATCCCCAGACCCTATTGGACCGTAACGTGAGTGTGAAATACACCTTTGCTGTGCCAAGCCACTGAGATTTGGGGTTGTTTGTTACAGCTAACCTTACTATCCTGATACATCATCCTCATTCCATTTCAAGTCATCTAAACAGGTCCTTTATGGCTGTGGTCCCCAAGCCCCCAGGTCTCAGACCAGTACTGTTCCGTGGCCTGTTAGGAACCAGACCACACAGCAGGAGGTGAGCAGCAGGCGGGCAAGCGAAGCTTCAAAGTTTCTGTGTGCTCCTTGAGAGAATCTAATGTCCATGGAAAAACTGTCTTCCGTGAAACTGATCCCTAGTGCCAAAAGGGTTGGGGACCGCTGCTTTATGGATAACTTGTCCAAACTATCGACCCCTCTGCAGTCTCTTTTGAACTGGGCGCCATCGATATTAAGACAGATTGCTAACTCCCATATGCACACACCCTGCCTTCTAAGAAACTCCTTCCTCGTTCCCCCCAAAAGGCACATTCCAGACATATATCATCTCCCACCATGCCACGTCAAGGATACACCCACTGAGCTATCTTCCAGTTGTTTGGGTTTATTGGACTTGCCAGGGCTTCCTCCTCTCTCTTCTTCTAATCCCCACGCAGAGGGACCCCTGATCCCCCTGGGGCACATCCTTGTTTACTGTGGCTCCAGACCCAAACCTAGGCATCATCCCTGAGTCCTCCCTTTCCTTTACCCTCTATGTCCAATTCATTAAAAAAATACAGTTGGACCTGCCCTGTCCTCTCTCCAGCCTCACTGCCACCCTAGTGCAGCCACCTGCCCATCTGCAACAGCCTCCTAACTGGTCCTCCTCTGTTCATTCCTTCCCCTCCAATCCACTCCCCACCCAGCAGCTGGAAGGAGCTTTTCAAATAACAACCAGAACATAGTACTCCCCTGCTTCACCCCCTCCAATAGCTTCCCATGACTCTTAGGGTAAATTGATCAGGGTCTTGCCAGCTCCAACCAGCCTCACTCACCCTTGCCCGGGCTTTCTTTCTGTTTCTCAAACCCACCACGCTTGTCCCTGCTCCAAGGTCTTTGTGCTTTGTGCCTGGAAAGCTCTTCTCTGAGTGCTCATAAGATTGATCCCTCATCAGCCAAGTCTCAGCTCAACTGCTACCTCCTCAGAGGATCCTGCACTGTTTTCCTTCCTCCACAGCACTTACCACTACGTGAAATTGTCTTATGTATTTATTCTTTTCACCCTGACCTCTGCCATCACCATTGGAATATGACCTCCAGGAGAGCAGGGCTTTCTCTCTTAGGTAACTGTCCCAATTTGCCTAGGACTTTTCCAGTTTTATCACTAAAAGTCCCATGTCCTGAGAAATTCCTCAATCTAGGGCCAACCGTAATGGTTAGTCACTCTATTGCCTGCCTCCATCACTGCTGTATTCCCAGTACCTAGCATAATGCCTAGGTAGGAACTCAATACTCACGCAATAAACAAAAGAAAGAACGGCTGAATGTCCATAAAGAATTTTTGATCCTGGCTCTAGGGGGCAGCATTCCCCAACCTTGTGCATTCAGACTCCGCTTTGCAAGTTGGGCTAATATCTGTGTGCATGAATTTAGATGGTAAATTCTGCAAGATTGTCCCCAGACCTTACCTGGTCCTCTTGCCCACCCCCAGCCCTTGTGGAGTTCGAGGTGGAGGACCTTGGATATGACAGCCCAAGGCAGCTCCATCTTCCTCCTGAGGTCAGGTTTGTGGACCACAGAGCAGAAAGGACTACCTAGAGAGGAGGAGCAGGTGTCTGGCTGCAGGGAGGAACTGGTCCCCTCATGGTGCATTCTAGCTTCTAAGGCTATAGGAAGGACTCAGATCCAGGGGTCACCTTGGCACTGGAATGCTGCTCCCCAGGGCTGGGGCTGCCTTCTGCTGTCCTCACTTCTCAGGGCTAGAGTGAAACCACTCGAAGCCTGGCTTCTCACCTTGACCCCACTTCCTCTGCCTGCCCACTGACAGCCTAGAGGTCTGCACAGAGGGCAGGATGGTGAGTGAGAAGATGCTGAGCGGAAGCAGCAGGTCTTTGAGTTAACGAGCTAAAAGAGCATCAGGGGCAGAGCCACAGATGGTGGCGGTGGTGGATGTCACAGCCGCAGCAGCCTAGGGAGAGCAGCACCGAGTAGCCAGGGCCTAGGCCTGCTCCCCTCTCCTGGTGACCTCTGGCGACCCCCCACATCCTGACCTGAATCTTCAACCACAGGTACCTGCTGCATACTCTCTCCTCTTTTACCAAGGGAGTTGTTGGATGGGGAGGATGAAGTGGGTAAAGCATGCTGTTCACTTCAACAGGGACTTGAGCCTGAAGGCAAATGGGGCTGATTCACTTGGGTGACTCTTGGAAGCTGCAAGGGGATGGAAAAGGGCAAGGAATACACCTGCCAGTGAGGAGTGAGAGAACAAGGCCTGAGGGCAGGAGGGGAGGGCACTCACTCTTCCCCAAGGGAAAAGCCTGGCACAGGGGTTAATCAACATTTACCCCTTAGATTTGCATTTGGGGATCAGGTTTATTGAATGAGAAAGTCACCATGGCTCCTTCATCGATATATGTGGGTTCTCCTCTAGTCCAGCTGCAAGGGCACTTGGTGAAGTAAAGGACTAGAAATAAGGCTGTCACATGTGCTTAGTCCAGAGCATGTGACCCAAGTGTGGCAACCTAGAGAGGTGCCAGGGGCCACATCTGATGGTAACTCCTGGAGGGGTAAGGGATGGACAAGTGATGCACTGAGGCATTTGGTCAAGAACTGGGTGGACAGGCCCGAGGAGGAAAGACAGATCTGGGGGAGCTACGGAGGGAGGCAAGAGGGACCCATGGCAGGAGATGGGGAAAATTCGTTTACTATTTAATGCAGGAAATCTCTCCTCAGGGCCTTCTCCGTACAAGGCATTAGCCATGCAAGGCATGTAGCTTCGGGCAAAGCAGAGCTGCTTCCCGCCCTCTGACAGCTTACATTCTCCTGGAGGAGGAATCGTGAACTAGTTATGCAATTCTCTGACTCAATGTGGTGAGGGCCAGGCACGTGGCAAGGAAATGGGGCCCAAGCTGGGGCAGCACCAGGCAAGCCCTGGCCGCTCTGCCGCTCCCAGCACCCTCAGCTTACGCCAGAGGAGGCTGTGCTGGGGAAGATTAAATCAGGATTCGGACCAGCCCTGCAGTGTGTTCAGTGGAGCACAGGACCAGGCTCTCCACTCTTGGAGAGGAAGCACCTAGAGGAGGAGGAGCCAAGGCTAAAGAGCAGGAAGGACTTCCTGTGCCCCTGGGTGCCTCTCCATCCCGAGGCAAAGGCTGAGAGGGTGGCCTGTGTCTGTCTCTTAGGTAGAACTGGAGACCTCTCTTTTCTCTCTCCCTTTCTGGACCCCACTTTTGTTTCCCTCCCTAGACCCCCACCTTCACACCCTCTTCTGGTCTTTTACCAAGTCCTCCCCAGAGGGAGGAAATGGGCAGCAGATCTGGTGCCAGAAAGTCTTGGGACTATTCCACTTCCTCTCTGACCCCAGCACTTCCTGAGTGGGATTTGGGGGTGTGATTGGGGCCTGCTCTGAAGCTGGATGGGGCCCTTCTCCCTGGCCCTCCGCCACCCAGCACATCCCTCCCAGCCAGTACTCTGGATTCAGCCTGAGTGACTGGGAGACAGAACTGGGCTTCTCATGAGCAGGGCCCACCACCCTACTAGGACCCCTCCCCCAGGCTCCCACAGTTGCTCCTGCCAGGTCTCTGAAACCAGAGGGTAAAGTACAGGGTTTGAGTCCCGAACAGAAACCGTGGGCCCAGGATAAGTTGAGAGATGGGAGCACTGAGACAAGGGTTTTGGGAAGCTGGGAATGTTGGGAAGAGGGGCGTAGGGAGGAGGTGGCAGGCAGGTAGCATGTGGGGGTGGTCAGCCCAGGACAGAAGTACAGAAGTGAAGGGAAACATGAGTCTGAGGGAAAGTGGCCGCAGCTGGAACAGAGCAGCCATTTCAGAACAATGACCATTCAAGGTCAGGCCACTCTTAGGACGTACAGGACACACACACATACTCTCTCCTTGAGAGGCAGAAGCTGGGGACAGAGAGCAGTTAATTTCTGCACGATCAAAGAACACCAAATTTGCCTAGGAGGCAGGCCGGTTCCCCTCCCTTTAGGGCCACCTCCAGACCTGCCCATCTTCTCCCCTGCTCTCCTGGCTTCTCCCACCCTCTGCCCACCTTCCAGCCACCACCATCACCAACACAGGTCTGTTCAGTGATGGCTTCCTTGCTCCTGTCATGCACGAGTAGCTGGAGCATGTACCCACAGGTAGTGTGGGGTATTGCTCTTGCCTCTGCGAGCACCCTGCGGGTCCGAGCCCTGACTGTGAGCCCCGGCTTGTCCACCTCCCCACATAGAGAAGGCAGGAGCCCATCTTTCCTCTGCCTCCATCACTGCCATAGGGGCTCATGAGTGACTGGCTGTGACCTGTTAGTCCTAGGAAGGTTTGGCTCAGTGCCCATCAATGTTCCAGCTCCCTGCCTCCACCCCCCACACCAGGAATGAGCAGGGGAGGAGATGGGAGAACTGAACTGGAACCGCCCTTGAGGGAAGGAGCCTGGGCAGGAGTCAGAGGGCTTTAAACCATGCAGAGCCAGGAGGGAGAGAACAGATGAGGATACCTGGGCTCCCTTCTCAATCTCTCCCCACTGTTGACCACCCATGGCCAATGTCATCTCCTAGGGGTGCTGGGGGAGAGCTGGCTGCAGGCCAAGGTCCCAGCACAGCCCTTCCATCTGCTACTGCTTTATTTCAGAGCTAGTCTCCAAGCTGGCCCTTTTCTGCAGCCCTGCGGGAGGCCTGTTAGTGAAAACTCCCTCTCCTGTCTCATTCTCCTTCCCAGCAATCACCCTCAAATGACATAGCTGAGCCTCTGCAGAGGAGAAACAAATAGGAGACAAGGAAGTGGCAAGGAGGGAGGGAGATGAAATGAAAGGCTTTAACAATGAACTGGTAAACCAGCTCCTCTCCCTTCCAAGCTGTCCAGGGTATAGGCCCGTGGCAGGCACCAGCTCACTTCCTATGGTTCCTGTTCATTTCATTTCCACCCATAATCATTAAGCACCTACTTTATGCCAGGTACCATCCTGGGTGGGAAGAGCCAATCAGATTAGTGTGTTAGGGAGATAAAAGATAATTCTACTAGGCTGTACGGTCCTGAAGCTTTGGGACAGTATCTGCTGCTCAGCTTTAGATCTCCAGTTTACAGCAGAGTTCCTGGCACCTACAGCAAATGTTGTTGAATGAATTAAAGATTCTTTAATGATTCATGTGGCATTGCACAGGAAGGACTAAGCAAGGGAAGGCTGAGAGCAGCAATCATGGCAGGGGGTAGCAGTACAAATTAGTGGTTAAGAATATGGACTCTGGCCGGGCGTGGTGGCTCACGCCTGTAATCCTAGCACTCTGGGAGGCTGAGGCGGGCGGATCGCTCAAGGTCAGGAGTTCAAAACCAGCCTGAGCAAGAGCGAGACCCCGTTTCTACTAAAAATAGAAAGAAATTAATTGGCCAACTAAAAATATATATAGGAAAAAATTAGCCGGGCATGGTGGCACATGCCTGTAGTCCCAGCTACTTGGGAGGCTGAGGCAGAAGGATCGCTTGAGCCCAGGAGTTTGAGGTTGCTGTGAGCTAGGCTGACGCCATGGCACTCACTCTAGCCCGGGCAA